>PVIA01003032.1:0-184146 GCA_004024845.1 Tonatia bakeri | reverse complement strand
ATTTATTACAAAACTTACATCTTCCACTATAATTAGCTTTGCTAATTGAGACCCTAAACTCTATCCTGAAGGAGTTTCCATTTCTGGTCGTTTGTAATTTAGAGAATGTTGGGGTATGGGAAGAGTATTGGGGTGGTACAAAGAATAACTTTAAAAGGGGTAATGCAGAGCAAGGTGGATCCTCAACAATGCTCAGATATTTTATAGCTCTATTTTCTGCATTTCTTCCCCCCTCTCCTTCCTTTTACTTCTTCAATGCATTCATTCATTCAAGGAATGTCAGTGTGCTATGTGTCAGGTGTTGTTTAAATGCGAGGAATCCAAGAGTATAACAATGAAGCACACACTCTCATTGAGCTAACAACATTCTAGTAGGGAAAGAGAGCTCACAGAGATAAGCAATAATCATAGAAGAAAACTTTTAAGGTTGCAGTACACACGGCACTCTAAATTACTGAATTGCTCAAGTGTTCCACTGTAATTATTTGTGTCCTTAGTTGTAATTATTAGTTGCATGTGTCCTCTTAGAAACTCAGTTATTGGGGAGAACACCATTTCAGAAGAAAGGCATCACACCCAGCACCAGTATGTAACCTGAGTCTGCACAGGGTCATGCACAGGGAGACAATCTCCCCAGGTCTCTGGTGCCCATGCAGGGCTTGCAGGTAAAAAGCACTGACACCTCTTCCAGGCTATCTCTTCAAGGCTGTTTTCACAGTGAACAAGCTCGGGGATAAAGTTTTGTTCTCTCTGGAGCAGTGGATAAGTTTGTTTTCTGCCCAGATAACAGTTACCGGTACTGTCTTCTTTCAAGATGAAAGCCAATAAGATTAACTAGCTGTCCATTATTAAAAATTCAGGCTCCTTAAGCTTGGAGTTTCTCTTCAGTAATGTAACCTACTGCATAAATTACCATCACGTCACCATGGGAGATTTGAGATTTGGGGCTCAGGAAATTGGGGGTGAGAGAGAGATTATATTCTGCCTACTACAATTGCTGTGAGAAATAATTGTTTTCTGACTCAGGAGTCTCATATTTCCTTTTAGCATTTGGAAAACACTGAGAAGCTAACATGGTAACTTACAATTAACAAGTTTCAGCATAACTCGCGTACTGGAGTAAAATTTCAGACTCTGCCGTTCTTTATTCCATGATAACAATAATTCCTAAATTTCTCCTGTATAAGCAGGACCTGAGTTGCTATCAACCTCTCATCCCGTCCCTCAAGTGTTTTTGAGAATTCCCAGAAGATGTCTCCTGTATTCGTTAATGGTCCTTTTTTTTGCTCTGTCTCCAGCTTCCCTTGTTGAAATCTACTGCTCTTGAAAGCTCTGGCTGATAGCACCTCATTATTGCTAATGTTTTTCTTTAGATTTCAGACACCTCTGACAAATGTGCTGTCTTCAGTGCTACAAATTTTACAAAACTAAGTGCAAAAACAACAGATACACTTTACTACCCTAAACTCATGGTCTTCTTTCTCATTCTGCCACATTAGTCACCTGGACAGTAGAGCAAATCTGCTGTGATGCAACTTCTGAGCCTCTGCCTAGAGTCCCTCTCTGTTTGGACCTGAAGTGACCAACATTGGTTCCAAGGAACTTGGCGGAGACCTGCAACTTGCCGTGGGCTCCAGGGTGACGAGTGTCTGATGATGATGCCCAGCCATCTTCCCCATATTTATCCATCCTCCATGATTCAGGAAAGCCCATTTCTTATTCCTTTACTAAAACAAAATTTAGAATGCGTTTTGCACTCGTCACTTTTGTTATGTTCATTCTTGTGGGTATTATGGCATGGACTTGAACTTAACGTTTTAAAGATTTGTCATTGTTAAGACTCCCTGAAGTGTCATAATATATAGAAATCTATTACTCTGGGAAGAGTTTTGTTGGTGCATACAAACACCAAGAATGGTATGGAGATACTAGTATAGTAATTTATTAAAGTCTTTATTTTTAAAAAAAGTCAATGGCCTTCTAAAGGAAGAGTTGCTCTTGGAAGCAAAATGCAATAAAAGTAGCTCATAAGGACACATGCACAAATGATATCTAATAATAATTAATAATAAAATATTTTCGAGAAAGATGAGATTTTTTATAACAGCTTTATTGCAACACAATTACACACCATATAATTCACCCATTTAAAGCATACAACTCAAGGGTTTTTAGTATTCTCAAAGTTGTCCAACCGTCAATACAAACATTTTTAGAACATATTCATCACCCCAGAAGGAAATCCTGTTCTCATTAGCAGTGAATCCCATTCCCAGCCTCCTGCCATTCTCCCCAGACCCAAGCAAAAACTGACCTAACTTCAGTCTCAGTAAACTTGCCTATTCTGAACTTTCATATAAATGGAATCACACAACATGAGGCCCATTGTGACTGGCTTCTTTTATTTAAGGAGTAAGGCAGAGCAATGGTCATCCATGTTGTAGCATATATCTATGTCATCAGTACTTTATTTACTTTTATGGTTGTGAATATCTCTTTTTTATGAATAATATTTCCTATTTCATGGACATATTACATTGTTTATTGATTTATCAGTTGGTGGATAATTGGGTTGTTTCCTCTTTTGGATATGGAGAATAATGCTGAATACTACTGATAAATATGAACATTATAAAATCAACATCCAGGTACAAGTTTTTGTGTAGCTGCATGTTTTCAACTCCCTTGGAATGGATTTAGGAGTTGGATTTTTGGATCATGTGATAAATCCAATTGAACATTTTGAGAAAATGCAAAGCTCTTTCCAAACTAGCTGCAGCATTTTTCATTCTCACCAGAATGCATGAGTATTCCAATTTCTCAAATCATTGTTAACACGTGTTATTATTGTTGTTATTGCCCCCCTAGTGGATGTGCAGAGGTCTGTCGTTGTGATTTTGGTTTGCATTTCCCTGAAGACTAATGATGTTGAGCATAGTTAGGGTGGCTTATTTACCATTGGTGCATATTCTTGTGATGAGTGCCTAGCCGGATACTTTGCCCATTTTAAAATTGGGTTATCTTTTTATTATTGAGATGTAAGAGTTCCTTGTATGTTCTGGATACAAGCCCCTTATCGGCTATATGATTTATAACTTGTTAAGGTTTCAAGCATTATGGAACACAATGCACATTTTTTATAAATGTGGAACTGGGAACTGGGAAAATTAAGAGATCTATTCAATGATTTGGGGCAGAGAAAGAGCTAGGCCAAGATCTTCCCACTGCTGGGTGAGGAAGGATGGTGTCATTTTAAAGCAGAAACAAATGAACAGGGTGTCTTCCAATGTTTATTTCTTTACTTCAGCTTAGCCTAAATTTTGTCAAACTCTCGAAGATAGAAAAGTGTCTAACTCACAGACTCCTGTATTAGAAACCACAGAAAAACTACTTTGTGACCTTTATTTAACCTTCCTGACCCAGGACATCTTTTCCACTTCAGTAATATCTAACAAAGCATTTCCGAGCTGTTTCTTTTCTTTTTTTATTTAATTTTGTTCAGCAGGAGATCTATTCTAATGCATATAAACCCTTTAAAAGGAAAGCAGGTATAAAATAATATGTTACTAATGAAGACTGTATTCAATGCATAAAACCACAAGAGTGTTAAAAGACAGAGAGAAATGGTGTTTGTTTTATTACTAGGTGTTAAGAAATACTGTGTCATTAAAGCATATGTGACAGTGTAGATAAAAAAAATGTAACAAATTAAAAGGTAACTTCTCAAGAAGGATTTCTTTCTGAAAAGGTCAGCTATAAAAAAGAGAGGAAAAAAAAGAGTTCTTACTCCCAAGATCACCAAAATAACATCGTTTACTTGTTTTGATGTTCATGTGCGAAGTGTTACAGTGTTCACCACAAAATGTAGCAAATGTAGTTAGAAGACAATAAAATTAGGAAAGCATTAGTAACAATGATATCGATAATAATAACACAGAAAATTGAAATTTTTCACCCTTTACCAAATACATATATTACTTTGTTTTTTAGGTTAGGTACTGTAGGATAGAAGGTAAAATGGCTTTAAAAAGTACTTCACTGAATATAAATTACAGAGATGTTTAAAATATCATCTTCCAGAAAATGGTCTACTATTCCTATGAAATATGCAGAACGTCTTTGATGAATGTTTCTCATTCTATATAGCTAATTGCCCTCCTTGTGTATCTACTTTTAAGAACAAAATATAATGAAATTTATTCTTGTTAATTTAAAAGAGTCTTTCACTTTTGCAGATTACTATTGTAAATTACTTGGGCATCAGTTGAGGGAATAGCTAGGAACACAATCTTATATTAATATAAGGGATGCAGATTTGCAGATAAAAAATGGATACTGAATTTGTAAGAAGGGTCTGAGAGTCTCTCTGAGCACACACCACATCTTGTCCTCCACAGCAGATGGTTTTTAAACCACAAAAGAGATCATAACTAATGCGCTTATGTGTCTTCAGGTTACCACGTGAGATCAGGGCTAACCTAAGAAACTTCAGTCGTCTTTGACTTTCAAGTTTTGCTTTGCAGGGTCCTAGAATCTGAGAGCAGTTCCCATCCAAATGATGCAGTATTCCAGTCTCTCTTTACATTCTTCCTACTCATTCCTGGTATCTTCCTTGGCTCCTGCTTGATCCCAAGGATCAAAAAATTGTTGCTGTTCTAAAAGATGTCAGTAGCTATTGCTACATTTCAGTTCATGAAGGCAGCATTTCTGGGAGAGGGGACATGCTTTCAGGGCCATTTTGGATGCAGATTTTTGAGTAGAAGGTGAGATTGAAATAATAGAAAGGAGTATATCAAAAAACAATATAGAAGTTTTTCCATGATAAGGATGGGGTTAAACTTTTGCAGAGATTTCTTAAGTATGTGAAAGGAAGTAGAGTTTTCTCTGGTGGATCCAAGGATGAGGAAGAGTGAGTAAAAAAGAAAGAATTGTCCCTAGAGGTGAGAAGGGCTATGAAATATGCCAGCAGACTAGAGATACAAATGCTTTTCTTAAATATTGTTACACATATCAGGTGCACAGTTTCAAGATGCGACTAGCTGCATGTTTCTATGTGACTAATGTTAAGCCATAACGCTTAAGCAATCAGTTTGGTTATAACACATGTTTCATAAGGGTTTGTGATATTCAATACATATGACCTACACTACAATTTTTTTGACCACAGACTCCAGGGTCTAAGAAAGAGACAGCCAGCAAGACATCTTTTCATCTTTGATGGAGTATGACTGGTAGACCTAGAGGAGTAAAGACAGGGGCAGCTGAGTTCTTAGTTTTGTTTTTTGTTAATTCTCTTATGATAGCTTCAAGTATTTCCTGGGGCTTTTTAAACACAAAGCCTGAGTTCAGTGAGGCTTAGGGGAAAGAAAGGTGGGGATTTGCAGGAACAGAAAAGTAATGCAATATGAAAACAGTCAAGAGAGAGTAGGAGGAAGGGGGTGTGGGGAGGTAGATGTGGGTGAAGGGGGACAAATAGCTATAGAAAGAGACTTGACTTCAAGTAGTGAACACACAATCGAAAATACAAATGATGTATGGTAGAATTATACATCTGAAACCTATATAATTTTATTAACCAATGTCACCTCAGTAAATTCAATTATTTATTTTTTTTAAAGAGAGAGCTAGTAAATGGAAATGAAGGAAAATGCTTGATGACAGTCTAGAGGGAGAGGTGACAAGTGATGCCTGGTTTGCACTAAGTACTCCCTAAGCATTCTTAAAAAGTCTTAGAAAGAGCAGAGAACTCCTTCAGTTCTGAAGATGGGGACTAGAGTTATTTTACTTGAGAATAGTAAAAAAAAAAAAAATAACTCAGAAGACAGGGAAGTCTGGGGAAGCTTAGAGAGTGTTTGCGAATTATGGATTTCCAGTGTAAAAACTCAGGTCTTCTGTGTCACTTCAATAGTGCCACACACGGGCCTCATTTTCAAAGGCAGTGGGAAGTGAAGAGGTAAAGTAAAAGCCGCTGATCCCTTTGTCTGAATTTTCTGATCTGTGATTTTTTAGAATTATCTTTGTTTTCTTCCTGGCATGGTCATTTTGTAACAGGGTGCAGCCAAGAGGGGGGTCCCAAATAGGGATTTGAAATGGGGTCCAGAACTCAAAGTGTCTAGGAAATATTAGGATGTCCTCACCCCCCAACTCACAGGTGTGGGTTGGGGGAAGAGACAAATGGACCATTTGAAAGCTGTTTTGCATAGCAGGGCCATTGAAAGCTGTTTTGCATAGCAACAGCTTTGCAGCTAACCTCTAGTGTGGTCATTTAACATATCTATAACCTTTAACTGGTTACATAGATATGTTAAATAGCTGTAGCCATGCTCTGAACCAGGGGAATGGAAGTAACTTCCCCATTAAGACATAACTGGGGGGCAGGTCCCCCCGAGTTATAGTGCCTGCTTAGGAGCTTGGAGAGGATTGGCTCCATGACATGGGGCCACGCCTACTCAGGCTCAATGATGGCAGCCCAGTAAAGCTGGAAGGATATGAGAGTGCTGGCAAGTGTAGCCAATTGTAGGAGGAGTCAGAAATGGGGCTGCAGAGGAAGACTGGAGTGGGGATTTAAACACAGACACGGTAGCCCTGGGAGGGGAGAACCACTTGGTCTTTAGTAGAGTGGGGACTCCCAAAGCCCTGTGAGAGAGAATCGCCATGCAGCTTTGGCAGAGTGGCAACCTCCTCCTCGCAGCCATTGCGAAAGAGAACCATGCAGCTATGGCAATAGAGAGGAAAACCACGTGGTTTTGCCAGAGTGGGGACCCCCGCAGCTTTAGAAGGGGGAACCACCACCTGGCTTTAGCAGAGATCCTGGTGACACAGCTGATGGTGCTGGGAACCAAGGAAGGCCTACCAGCGGAGACGGATTACTGGGAAGAACTGGGGGCTGCCTGAGCCATGGACTTTTATTTCTTTTCCTGAGATACGGTACCCCAGACTGGGCAAAGGGGGAAAGGAAGGATTGTGTGTGTTTGTGGGTATTTTAAGGGACTTTGGGATTTTGATGAAGACATTAGGTCACTACTTTAAGTCTGTACAGCATTAAATAAACACTTCCTTTCTTTTCACGAATCTCTGGCATTGAGAGATGTCTTTCCCTGGTGGCAGACAATCGAGCCTGGTAGGGGGTCCTTTCAGTAATAATATATTGCCCTTTGGCCCTCTGTTGTTCGGTAACAACTTCACCCAAGACACCAAACAGTTCATTATTGGGAGGAGAGTGACTTTCTCTAACAGGTGATTCCAAGCACAGCATTTCCTTTGGCTGAAAGAGTGGGGGCTTCTTTTGGGTTGAATAGACTTCATAGTCAGCAGTCTTAGAATTATATTAGAAGATAATTTTGTGCTGACTAAACAAATCACCCTACAATATGTCAGACACCTTCTCTGCAACTGAAGCAGTTCTGGCTGCTCCAAGTCCAAAAGAGAACATTGACCTTTCGACGATGACCAAGACAGTGGACGAACAGCTCTGCTGCCACCCTTGTAACTTGCAGAACAAGGAGCTGGCAGTGGCCCCTCGAATGATCACTCTCTGCACACCATGAATCTTAAAAACTGAAAGGATCTCCATTCAGATGTGTCTGTGGCTATCAAAGTAAACAGGTCAGGTGAATTATTTATAGCCTTTGAATCAGTGATGCTCATGGACTTGACAAATGCTAAGTGCAGTGAAATAGTCATATTCTTCATTCCCTGAATACTGTCCACAAGCTCCTCCCATCTTGCCTTACTCCTGTCACTATCTCAGAGGTCTTCTTCCCCTACAGCCACCAGGCCTATTCTTTTTTTTTTTTTTAAAGATTTTATTTATTTATTTTTAGAGAGGGAAGGGAGGGGAGAGAGAGAGAGAGAGAGAGAGAGAGAGAGAGAGAGAGAGAGAGAAACATCAGTGTGCGGTTGCTGGGGGACATGGCCTGCAACCTAGGCATGTGCTCTGACTGGGAATCGAACCTGCAATGCCTGGTTCGCAGCCCGCGCTCAATCCACTGAGCTACACCAGCCAGGGCCACCAGGCCTATTCTTTAACATCCATTAATTCCACCCCATCTTTCAGCTATTCCATGAAGACTTCTTTAAATAATCAAACTCACAATCATTTCTACCTTTTCAGCACTATCTTCTAGTATTTGTGCTATTAATTAAATTACCTAAAATACATAAAGTTCCTGTACAGCATCTGAAACATATCCTTCCCCTCATCATCTACCCTTTCCCCCATCTCCCCAAAAAGACCACTGGGTTAAGGTCCAAAGCCTGCATGAAATTGTTAGTTTCCTTCTTACCTCATGTCTCTACTGGCATTTGGCACAGACTACCTCATGTGTGTATTCTTGCTGATAAAGAGTCGTATCTTGGGTCTTTTTTCTTCTCATATACCTAACACAGTGCCATGCATATAGTGAGTATTTTAATTATCCATTTACTAGAGCTTTTAATTCCACCAAGCTGCTGGATTGCAAAGAAGTGCTACACTCACTATCGCCATAGATCAGTATCAGTTTCTTAACCCGCCGGCACCTGCGAGATGGAACCACTACCGAATAATGAGAAAGTCGGTGTCCGCCTGTGGATTGCGCCACGAAGGAATGGAGCTCTGTGGCAAACCAAGCGTTTGAAGTGTGTATTCAGATTTCAGGTATATTTCATTCACGTTCACCTCTAAGTCCTTTTTTAATTTAATTTATTTATTTTTAGAGAGGGGAAGGGAGAGAAAGAGGGAAACATCAGTGTGTGGTTGCCTCCAAGCGTCCCCCCCACCCCTACTGGAGAGCTGGCCGGCAACCCAGGCATGTGCCCTGACTGGGAATCAAGCCGGTGACCCTTTGCCACACCGGTCAGGACTATCTCTAAGTTCTTATCATTGGACCTCTGGATATTAATTTATAAACCCTTAAAAAGTATTTTTAAAAATCTAGGAAAACAGACCTATGGCAGTGTTAGACTTGCTCTGTCCTGAGAAAGACCTCTTCAGAAGCTCTTCTTCGGGATCTCAGGAGGCCCAACAGGGCCTTCTTTCATTCCTAAGTGCCAAGATTCGTTGGATTGAACGGGTGCCGGAAATTCCGTCGTGGCACATTTCTATCAGTAACCTGATGGCGAGTTCCTTATGTGTGGTGAGCAAAAACCAGGAGAGGTAGGACTGCTTGTTTAATGGAACAGAATCTCCATCCTGTAACCCCGGTTTGCAATAAATATTTTGAAGAAAGGTTTTAGAGCAAAGAAATCCATAGACTTTAAGACACTGCTGTTGTTCACTGTGGACTACCATTTTTGTTGCCACCTCTGTGAAACTAACACGAGTCTCATGTACACATAAGCTTAGGGAAGTACAGCGAAAGAAAAGCATGCATGTGTGTAGTTGATTCGCCAGAAAATCTAGTTCATTCACACCAAAAAAAAAAGGGAGGGGGAAGCAAAAAATTTATTGGCCTTACTCTTGAAATTTTTAGATGATAAAATCTGTGTAGATCAGGGCTTGATAAAAAAAATAAAAGGGGACAATTCATCAGCTGCAGAACAGTGATAAAGCCTGATAGTGTCCCAGTGTAAACATAAGATGGAGCAGTTCCTTAATACAATTGCAGTGTTTTAGCCTCATTGATACCCACTGCAGACAAAACAGGGGCCACATCCTAAACCTGGCAGGCTTAGGGGAGGCCTGAATGGTGGGCCTTACAGACTCAGAGACTGAGAGTAACCACGTAAGGTGGTCTGAAATTAAAGCTTCCTTACTAAAAGCGAGTCATGACAGGTAGTCATTTCCTAGGCCAGCATATTCCTTCAGAAAGGTCTCTCGTTGCCTGGACTGAGCCTGTCTTTTGCTTTTTGAATCCATGGTAACAAACCTTTGGAATGTCAGAGTAATCCCCTTTTTCCAGATCCCTCGGGTCACAACCTCTCAGCGGAGCACAAGATCACAGAACCCTCTCACTGTTATCTTGTTGCCCAAATACAGCTCTCTGTGCCATAAGTGTTGATTGTTAACTATCCTGTACCCACCAATGTATAAAAGAAGTGTTTGCCTATCCGTTTTGCTTTCCATCCAGTCTCAGAGATTTCCCCCTTTGCTTTCTCCTGCCTCCCACCTACCACGAAGGAATTTCATATAACCCTCCTTATGCCTCCTCCTGTGATTCTAATGTATAAAATAAGGTATAAAGCTGCCATTCTCCTGAGTGTTCTTCTCATTCCATTGAGATTTTGCTTCCCATCAATTGTTGTCAGTTTGGCTCAAATAAACTCAGAAATATTTTTATAGGTTTGGACTTGCTACGTCGACACCATTGATTGTTTTCTTTCCCATAAATGGTTCTTCTAAGTTGATATCGCTGTGTCCTCATATGATATTATTTGCCTCCACTAATCACAGGTCCCCACCAACACCGTCCCAGGAGCGTGCACTTGAGAAAGCTCGAGGACAGGATCTCGGTGCCTTTGTAATTTGTGTAGCATTTCAATCCTGCTCCCTGCTTTAGTCTTTAGACTTTGTCTTTAGAGGCACACTTGTTGATACACAATTGAATAATGACACTGAACAACTGCTGTTCTAGAGAATATAGCCCATAACAGAATTTCTTAAATTCGCATTTTCAATGATTTGCTGTGGAGACACACATATTCACTTTATTGGTCTATTAAGTAGCCCCTGCCATGCCTTCGGTATTCTAAAACCTGCTTAGCAAGAGAAATTACATCTATACATTTAGACTCTCAGTGTACTGGGGAGTGTCCAAGTATAAAATGTATTTTTTTAAGTGTACCTTTTAAAACAACTAAAATGTGGTGAAACCGTCTTTGAGATGCAACATGACAGATGGACAGAAAACTTTACTAGCATGATGGATGGGTCCTTTATTTTTTCCTCGGTGAATGGCTGCTGATCATAATCACTTTTATAGCCTGACTACAACAACAACAAAAAAGGATTATTTCTTTTGTCCTGGAACCTCAGGATGAGCATATTTGTGCTGAGAATGAAGGAGACCAAATTAGATTGAGCAACCGGGGCATAATAAATTCACAGCAATCACAAGCCAATGTTCTTTAATGCTTAAGACACTATCAACTTTAAATATTCTGATCCTCTCATAGTTAGCTCCCTTATCCTTTTGTCCTTATTGAATTAACTGCCTTGTCTTTTTACATTGTCTCCCGAGGGGACCTCAATTTAAATCTTTTCAGTTTAATTCCATTAATTGGCATATTGTCTGGTCTTATGTTCTCCTCCTGGGTCTTGAACTTATGTTCCTTTCAGTTTTTAAACTGCTTAGCTATATTTTGCAGCTTTGAATGACAACTTGCTTCATCTGTAGACAAAGCATGTGCATTCTTATCTTTCACTTCCAGGCTACTGTTTAACAATGAATTCACAATCCTGGCAGTTTATCAGCCCATTAAGTAAACCCGAGAGCAGAGTTCCTGGATTTTAAAACCATCCCACTGAAATCGGGGGTATCAGTTCAATAATTTGAGCACAATTTAAGAGGTAACAATTCTAAATTATAGAAAATGGATCAAAAGTAGATATAATTTTTCTTTTCAGATCCCTCTGCTTAGAAATGAGGCAGATCTGGGGTCATACCACATTGGATTTATATCTTGTCTTCATCATTTTATTACCTAGGTAACCTTGGGCAGATATTGCTCTAATCTTCAATATTCTCTTCTATAAAATGGGAGTGAAAATAAGAATTCATTCAAAAACATAGCATAGTGATGAGGATTTAATGTGGTAATTCTTATAGAATGCACAAGGTAAATAATCAATACTGTTGTTATCATTGTTACTATTAAAGAACCATTGCACTTATTTGTGGTGTATTTATATCTTACTGCAAAGTGCATCTAAATCCCACCTTATTTGAGACCTCATATTCCACCCAGAGAATGTCATCTTGGGAGATAGTCTTTGTACAACTTATTTGTCACTGTGTACGAAAAAGAGGCCACATATTAAACCTAATGAGCTCAAGGGAGGCCTGCATGGAGGGCCTTACAGACTCAGAGATGGGAAGTAACCACATCCTATGATCTGAACATAACAATTTCTAACTAGAAGTGGGTCATGGTGGTAATCACATTCTAGGCCTGCACCTTCCTCTACAAAGGTCAATCTTTACCTTAACTGAGCCTGTCTATTGTTTTTTAGCAGCTAAAACAACATACCCTTGGAATGTCAGGGTAATCCTTTTTTGTTCAAACCCCTCAGGGTACAACCTTACCTCAGACCAGGAGATTTCAGAAACCCTCATCTTGTTCTCTTCCCTGAATCATCTCTGTAATGTTAATTGTTAACTACCCTACACTCCCCAAAGTAAAAGAAGTGCAAGTTCCTCCATTTTACTCTTAATCCAATCTCAGAGATTTCCCGGTTTCGCCTTCGCTTGCCTCCTTAATTTACCACCAATGGATTTCACGTAAGCCCTCATACATCTCCTCCTTTGATTCTAACATATGAAATAAATTGCAAAACTGCCATTCTCCAGAGTATTTTCTCAATCTGTTGAGATTCTGCTTCCTAGCAATTGTCAGTTTGTCCAAAATAAACCCATAGGAATTCTCTACAAGTTTAGATGTTTCTTACATGACATCATTTATTCTGTACCACCATTATACTCTACCCTTTCTTTTAATTAAACTGAGAGTCCCTCACATGAGAGACCATGTCATATCTCTTTACAAACTCAGGCTCAGAACAATGCCTCCCTCCCCCAGAAAAGGTGATATGACCATTTATTATCACTAATAAGTATATGAGAAATCAGATCTTACATTGAACTTATTTTGAGGAGGAAGCCCAAGCTGAAGGCAGATGGCAGGTCATCGCAAGGTCATGGAACTAATTAGAGGGAGAAGCTCAGAGGAAGATGAAGAGAGAGCAGTCTGTCTTCGGGCCGGTCTTGACTCTCTGTGCACGATAAAGATAAAAATTAAGTGATAAACACAGATCATAATGCTCTTGCTCACAAAATTCCACTTAATAATTAGATAATTTCATTGCATTCAATTATCAGATGTTTCGAAATGAATTTGGAATGTGATGTTTCAGAAAACCACCCATGAAAGAGATTGACGTCCGGTCCGTTGGTGCTCATCAGGTGCTTCGCGGGTAACTCATGAGAACAGGGTGCCGAGCTGAGTCTCGCCACTTGGACTGTGCAAATGACTGTAATGGATGGTGGCCTTAAAGGTTTTATGTCCTAGAGAGACCAAAATTCTCCAGAAGAACTCTAAGCTCACTCAGTTTCCTAGAGATTCTCTGGTGATGACAGGGAACAAAACTGGACTGGTAGAACTGTCCGAGAATCCGAGTGTTCTCTAAACATGAAAATTGAGGGGTTAACCTGAGATCAGTCTATTATGGGCTCAATCTTATTTTACCTCCATTTCTTCTCATTAACATATTTCTTTCCTTATACAAAAAATAACAGCTGAAACTGAATTTAAAGATTTCATATCATCTGTAGGGAATAACATTTTTGATGTTGCAAGTACAACTACTTAAATGTAACTGGATTCTGGCCCATGAAATCAGATTAGATAATCAGTTTCTTACAACTTCAAATGGGAGGCAAAACAACTATTATATGTATGGTGACTCTAGGCAAAATAAATGATAGTAATTATGCCTCAGGCCAGTCATTTTACAGACTCGAGTGACAGATCGAATGGAGTGAGCAAGTAGGATGCAATCCTCAGGTAGGCAAGTCACCTTGATTTTATTCCAGGACTGTGCTCAAATGCAGGGGGCTATTTATCCTATATGGATAATAAAGACAGACACTAAAATTTACTGAGATGGCCAGAAGTAGGAGTCCATCCATGTTCCCTTTAATGCCACAGGAATCAAATCCCTTTCTTTCTGCCCCACCACCACTAATGAACAGCTTCCGTCTCCATGACTGCAGGCTGTTTGCTCCATCTCCAGGCATCTGTCCCTCCAGATATGACAAAAGGAGGAGAACAAAGACAAAGGGAAAAATGCAAAAAGATATGTGATGTTTGAATGCTCTTCCTTCCTTCTTGCATTTCCAGAACTTTTATTTTACTCTGGCTGGGCCTCTCTTCCCCTAGATATCTGTATAGTTTTTTCTCTCTTTACTCACACCTGTGTCCACTACCTCCATTTTCAAGGATGCTTTCCTTGATCACTTAACATTACTACTGCTTGCCTTTACTGCACTTCCTTTACTCCTCTTTGGCACTTTATTATCTTCTAAAGTTCTATGTGATTTTGTGACAAGACTGAAGGGGTTCATTTGCCCGCATGCATCAAAACCCAGCAAGACAGACACAGGAGTTTGCAGTCAAGAAAGTAAGAATTGATTGAGGAGTTGGTGCCATGCTTGGAGTCACAGGTAGCTCATACCCAAAGAACTGGCTCTCCAATGGCTTCCAGGGGATGGAGTATATAACGAAAAAGTCACGAATCATGGTGACTAATACAGTTAGGGTCATGGTCTCTAATGATTGGTTGGTGCTAGGGCAGGGATAATTGATCATTGCATTTGGTCCTGATGTCAGCCATGGACTTGATCTGTCCAATTTTGCAGGTATTTGTTCAGTGGGATCATGCCACGTTTCTGGGTATGAAGCTACAATGCAATGGAGGCCAAGATGCTATATTTGATTTGATTGAAACTGTGTCAATATTCAGTAGACCCAGATCCTTGTTTCTAAGATGCTGACCAGAACCTCATTGTCCTGAAGTCCTGTGGTTAAGCAAGTGAGAGAGAGGTGGATGAGTCAGGGCAGTGGATGAGGCCAGTTTGAGCCAAAGGAAAAAGAAAATCAAAATAAAAGGCCAGATTAAGGGAAATAAAGTTTTTGTGTTGTTACAGTTTTCATGCTGTTGTCTCCATATCTTCTCCCCTTTAGAAGTGAGCGGCACATAGATATGGTTTGTGTGTGTGTGTGTGCTTTGTTCACTGTAGTCTAAGTAGTACCGGGTGTAGAGTTAATGCTTAATAAATATTTTTGAATGGATAAAGAAATGAATGAATGGATTGCAGCAATTACTAATATGGTAATTACTTTAATTAGTAATTATGTAATCTGAAACCTTGAGTACTCTTGTTTGGTAAACACAACCTTAAATTTAAATGGTGGCTTTTTCCAGGGGATAGATGCTATCAGTCACTGGATGCTCAAGAGGTTGAATTCAGTTTAGTGACGTAATGACAGTTTAGAAATTATCTTGAAACATGTGACTTTTTCAGATAATTCATATGTAGTAGCTGCCTCTGAGGAGGTTTGATAATTATAAAATCTCCAATAGCAACTGCACAGTTTAAAAAACTGATCTGAACATGACCTTGCAAAAAGGACATATTTTAGACCATTTAATAAATAGCCTGGTCAGTGGACTCAGTTGGTTGGAGGATTGTCCCATACACCAAAGAAAATTTTGTGGGTTCCATTCCTAGTAAGGGTATATACCTAGGTTGCAGGTTTGATCCCCAGTTGGGGTGTGTATGTGAGGCAACCAATAGATGTTTCTTACATCAACGTTTTCTCTCTCTCTCTCTATCCCCTCCTGACCCCTCTCTAAAATCAATAAACATCATCATGTGAGGATTAAAAAGTAATACTAAAAAAATAAATAAATAAATTTACCTGCATTTAAACTTTTTCCCTAAAAAAAAATCTTTAGCAGGAAAGGTTTCTAAACATAAATCCATTGCCCCAGTGAGTTGGCTGCAGTTTTATGATCAACAGTAAAAGCCATCATCTGGTCTGTCAATTATACACAAACTGGAAGGCCTTCAAGGAGGCCTCTTCGCAGAGGACTCTAATGACTCACAAAAAGTCTACATTAGAATACGTGTCAAAGAACAGCTAATTAATAAGTGCCTGGTAAGGGAAGACTGACATTAATGTAAATCAATGACATTATGGAGTACAGTGACAATCTGCAATTGAAGATTTACATAATCAGTCATTATAGTTCCCCCGCTGCCTCTCAGGTCAATAATGTGCAGATTTAAGACATGCTAATACATATTTACTCATTAAGCTGCAATGCTTTCAGAAAGAAGTGTGGGTTTCTGGTTGAATTAATTTATATTTAAATTATAATAACATAACTGCTTCACAGATTGGAAGTAAAATACACAAATTCAAAGATGTAGATTAAAAATAGATCATTTAGAAAAGTCTTTGTGTTTCTTATTTGTGTTGTAAAGACAGCTTATGATCTCCTAAAACATCATCATAATTAAAAACTCAATTGAGACACAGTCTTAGATCCATATTTGCCTTGGGTCACCTAAAGTGTCTGTGAACAGGATCTTTGGCAAGCACGGGGGAGGCAGAGGGTGGGAAGGGAGGAAGAAGAGATAAATTTGTTTCCTTTACTTGGTCATAAAAGCACAGAAGTCTCAAAGCAAAAGGCCAACAGTGATGAGAATAAATCATTCAAAGTCCTGGGTATTCCCTATGACCCTTAGAAGGGAAAAATCACTAAGTGATAATTACTTTTGACACTTTGCAATAATGAGTTTAATCTTTTAGTTTCTAAATTATCACAATCTATCACAAAAATGAATGCAAAATAAGGCTTGCCACTTTGATGGGGCCAATCATACTGACCTATTTGTTTATATAAATCCAATACTTACTAAAGAATATTTTGGACAGAGGGACTTACCCTTACTTATTTTAAAAGCAGTTTTCCTGTGTGCTACAGTACATTTTCATAAACATTTAGAGAGTATTCAGATGGCAGAGTCTTCACAGTCCAACCTGGGACATGAAAGATATGTGGTCAACAGTGCCTTTGGTCATTGCCAAAGTCACTTATACATGAAAGCTATACATGGACTTATCTCATTGCTGGTGATAAAGACCAAACTCCTCTTTTTAAGATGCACAGAACATTGGGCATATCTTTTTGTCAGAAGCCAAACAAAATGTTTCAGATTCTCAAATGGCAGTATCTTGTTGGATGAATGATCTTCCTTGCTATAGTGTGCTCATCTCGCCCCCCATGGGGGAGTTTATCACATCCTGAAAAAATGCCTTTTAAACAGGCTGCAAGGCAATGCCGCCATAGCATTGGGCTGCAGCGGCACTTCATTTAGAGAATCATAGAAATCCCTCATTTGCGTGGGCATGGACTTCTCTCCTGAAACGACCTTAATAGGTATTATCAATCTACTGTTTCCTTGCTAGCACTACGGCTCTGCCAAGAGACACTGCTCTGGGAAAGATCATGTGGGGACAGCCCATCCGTGTGTACAGTTGACGTCACTCAGGGACCCTGCCTGTCAGGATTTGATCCCTCACAAGGGGAACAAAGAAAAGAGGAAAAGAAAACTAATAAAAATTTAGCAAAGTTAAGAAAAAGCTGATGCATAAAAATATTATCTGACCTGACTATGATTGGGAGAGATGGTGTAATATGTTTTTATATTGTCTGAGAACTTCAAAATCTAGCCAGAGAAGAATTTGGGGGAAGGGGATAAGACAGGGTACAATATGTAATAATGAATGACTTCTAGAAAAAATGTGTGTGCAGTCAATGGCATTAGATAGTTTTAATTAGTAAATTCTGTAAATTTGAGGGCTGTGGCCCAGATGAAATAGTCTCAGTCTATATAAACTAGCCACTTCAACTTGCAATGGAACACATGTTTTGGACCATACTTAAGAGAGAACCAGAGAAGGAAGAGAACAATGTAGATTTTTGCCTAATTCCCACAGACAGTTTTTCCATGGGCACTGATATACGTCACTGCAGGTGAAACTTATGAAACTTCACACGAAAAGCAGTTGGTTGTAGTTCTAGAGGGATCCTTCACAGAGGCCAGCCTCCGCGTTAGACAATCCTCTTATTGTTCGAGTTTGGGGCTATTTCACTTTTGTCACTCTTCCACAGGGTGTATCCTGTCTTAAAGCCTCTTTTTTTTTGGTCAGACCAGTGCACACACTGGTCTATTTATGACTAACTAAACAAGCTATACAAAATATAAAAGTCATCTTTTAAAAAGTGCCCAAGAAGAATTTCTCAAGCAAGGGGGAAGAAGGGAGTTAAGATTCCATACAGAGCTGCAATCAGTAGGTAGTTTTGCCCAGGAGGCACTTGCCATTTTCTGGGACAGAAACTGAGTGTCTAAGGTCTGTCTGGGTAGGGAGCTATTGCTGGGAACTCAGAAACTATGAGGGCTTTTCAAGGGCTCATGGGGCTAGGGTGATAAAATGGAGAGTTACTGGCCTCCAGCTCCTGGAAGGTTTTCTCCTAAAGTCACTTCCTGAATTCTGGAGGCATGCAGAGTGGGAAAGATAAAAGCTAAGCCACTGACCTGTTAGAAGCAGAGTGGAATTTTTTACTCTTGTGATATTGAGAAGACAAAGACTAGAGCTCAAAACCTGTCAGGAAGAAAGATCTCAATAAAAAAGGCACTGGACTCCTATTTGAAAATCCTGGAAGGCTATGACCTAGAATAAGATGAACCAGAGGAAAATGGATCATCACCAAAGCTACAGACCAGTTGCACAGGGCAGGTAAGTTTTACTTGATTGGACTAAGGTGATTAGCTTCCTAACCCCACTTGCTGAAAAAGGGAAACAGTTGTTTCTCCTTGAAACAAAGGCAATATGATTTGTAGCCTCTGTACTTATTTTAGACACAATGTCTATCATTCCATATTAAAAAAATTACTAGAAATGGCAAGAGAAAGGATTATATTACCAAGAGAAAGAAAGAAGACTCATAAATATCTAGATATAAAAGTTAGTAGACAAATTTTTGTATAATAAGTATATTCAGGGAAATAGAGAAAATAATGGAAAAGAGATGAAAAAATAATTTTGTCAAATAATTGGAAACTAAAAATAATCAAGTAGAAATTTCAGGCCTAAAGAATACAATATCTAAAATTAATTACATGAATTTACACAGCAAAAAATAAGATCAGTAAACTAGAAAATGATGTCAAAACTTCTACTTAACATTGTACTGCAGATCCTAATTAGTGCAATAAGGCAAGAAATTAGAATAAAAGGTATAACCATTGAAAAAGGGAACCATGGGTATTAACTGAAAGTGACATAATATTGTACATAGAAAATGCACAAAGAATCCACAGGCAACTACTAGAGTAAGTGGATTTAGCATTCTATTTTTAATATCAGCACCAAAACCAATAGAAAATGAAATTTTAACCTTTTTACACAGCACCAGAAACAGCAAATATTTAGAAATAAATAAAAAAAAATATGACAACAGAAGTTATGGGGAAATTTTAAAGAACCAAGTAAGTGGAGGGCTATATCATGTTCACAGATCAGACTAATTATTATTAAGGCATATTCCAGGTTGGTTTATGGTTTCAAAAAATCCTAATCAAACTCCCAGCAGTCTTGTGGTGTGTGTGTGTGTGTGCACAAATTGACAAGCTGATTTTATAATACATGTGGAAATAGAAAGGCATAAAAATGTTCAGCCAATATTGAAGAACACTATCAGATATCAGATTGTCTATACAACTATAGCACTTAAAATAGTGTGGTATCACTGCAAGGACAGACAAACAGATCAATAGAAACACACAGAGCAGAAAGCCCACATGTATACAGTTGCTTGATTTATTACAATTGCATTGCAGTGGGAAAAATACAGTCATTTTTGTTCTAAATGGTGCTGAGTCAGTCCAATATCCATATTTAAAAAAAATTAATCTCTACTCTCAGCACAGTAGAAAATCAATTTCAGATTGATTGAAAGTCTAAATGTACAAACAATAAGGCTTCTTGAAAATAACATAAAAATTCCTCTGACCTTAGGCTCTGCGGTAATCTGGAAAAGATTGATATTCTTAGCAGAGTCTGGGTAGAGCTCCAGAAAGGACAGGAAGTCACTGGAGAACAGCCTGCCTGGACTGCCAGGCACACGAGGTCTGAGGCTGTGTCAGTGAGTCCAGGTAGACTAAGTGCCGGTGGGTCTGACAGGCAGGGAGAGCATCCAGATCCCAGATGTAAGGTAGGGGCTGGTGATATGAGGAATAAGGGATTCACCATAAAGCCCAGGAGCAGAAGATTCCAGGCTCACATGGAGATTCAACATCCAAGATGCAAACCTGCACCCGCCCTCCCCACCCCAGTGCTGCCAACTTTCAGTCAGCTTGGTGCCATCACACACACACACACACACACACACACACACACACACCCCACAGCTAGCATTCATTAAAGGACTCACCATGGGTATTTCATGTTTTAATTCACTTGATCTTTACAAAAACCTGTAATGGAGTCATTGCTATTACACCCACTTTACAGATGAGTATCCTGAGGCACAAACAATTAACATAACTTACCCAAAGTCTTAAGGTAATAACTGGTGGAGTCAGGGTTCAAAACCAGGCAGTCTGACTCTCAAGAGAACAAACTTTCGATTCCTTCAGAAACAATCCTGGAGGATGGACTGAGGCTGCAATTGACCACCTTGACAGAACAAGAACTCAATAGACTTCATCAATGTTGAGTATTTGAAAGATTAAAAAATCTGCATTATGCTTCTACATACCTGGGTTTGTGCACTAAAGTCTGTACCTTCCATTCTATAAACAAAAGCAGAAAAAACACTCTGAAAATGCATACACTATATTCTAGACATTTTTGCATATGCATATTAAAAGGGATGTAATTTCATTTTAATGTCATGAATGAAGAAGCTAGAGATTCATAGAGGTTTATATACATAGCCATATATGTTTATATACATATATTGTAGAGGTTTATATATGTATACATTTTATGCATATATCAAATGGCAGAGGTGAGATTAATGACCAGTCACTACTCACTCTGAACACAAGCTCAAAGAAAACTAAATGCCATTAATTAGTAGATAACAAACATTTGATCTTCAAATCTGTATTGGTTCCTAGTTATAGACGATTAAGAGAAAAGCATCAGTGAATAATTACCTAATTTTTTTCTATTTTAGAGTTATAGGTGACTTACCCAAGGAAACACAATCATATATGATTTATTATGGTTTCTAACCCACCTTCTGGGTAGAATGATGGCACCTAGAGATTTTCTCTCACCCCAAATCCCAGAACTTTGCAAGCTCCCTAAAGCTATCATCATTTTAAATTATGCTTTTCTAGAGATGAATGAGGTTTCCACAGCAATAACCGCTTGATGTTATTAAGAAAAAGAAGGAAAAAGAGAGGGGTGGATGCCGCCACAGGAAAGAAAATGACTTCTGTGGCCTTAATCTGGTCCATTCCTGAGTCTCACATTGTTTGCTCCTCAACAGCACTGCAGTTCAATGTTGAGTATTTGAAAACAGACACATTTTCCCAGCCAGATCAGTGTTCTTCCTCGGGACTCTTTAGTGTAGGTTTAAGCTTCACATTAAATCTAGAACCTTCATGGATCATCTGGGATGATCTTAACGGGTAACCTTTATCTCATTCCATCTCCACAATAAACCACCAGGAAGGCTTCCTTCCTTCCCTAAATTGGGAAGGAACCAGAGGATAGAGGGAAGGCTGGTTGAGATTGGATTTTCTGCCCCAAGGTCACAGCGTTAGTAAGTGGTAGGGCTGAGATCAGAACCTGAGTGTTTGCTAGCTTCACCAGCCATGTTCTGGGCTCCTTTTGGGAAATCTCTTCTCTATTTTTACAAGGTAACAAATAGGTATTTAATGTATTGATATATTGGAAAATTTCAAAAGACTTAAAGAAATGTAAGCCTCAATTAACAATTTGAAACTGTTAACTTGATGAATGTTATTTAATGATAGAACATGAATTGTACAGCACCTGTTCACAATTTTCTGAATAATTGGACAGCTCATTCATTATCTTGGTCCTTCAGCACCTGTTAGGTATTCCAAAGGCACTCTTTCTGGGACCAGCCATGCTCACAGGAACAGAATCCCAAGCCACCTAACAGGGCTCCAGAGTCTGAGAATGTGTTTCACTTCAAAATGACTAGGAATCGTATGTCTTAAGCTAACTGTACTAAATCTTAGTCAATATTTTCTAGTTCATAGGAAACACTCTACTCCCTTTTATCTAAGTGCATTAATTGCTGTACCTACTCAGGTTAATTCTTAAACAAATTGCCACAAACTTTTTGCTTAAAGCAACACAAACTGTATTTAATGCTACAGCTCTGAAACCAAAATGGACTTCACTGGGCTGCAAGCAAAGTGTAGGCAGGGCCACCCTGCCTCAGGGGACTTGAGGGTGTTAAAAAACAAAATTCAGTGGAATGAATTTTAAAGACCTTATTGGCTTTATTTAAAGATTATTGAATCAGGCAGCATCTGACCTTGCAGATAGAAAGGAGCCTTGAGGGGCTGTACAAAATAAAGGATTTTTACAGGCAGAAGAGAGCAGAAACAAGAAAGTTATAACAGGTCCCCCTCCCCAAAGAAAAAGAAAGCATGTTGGTAATTGCAGAGTTAATTTCCCAAGGTGATGGTGGAAGCCCATCAGGCCAGTTATCTAACAACTACCCTGATCAAGCGGTTCCTGGGTGACGGGTTTAAGATTCCATTTGTGGAAGAAGTGAAATCATAATTAAGCTTAGTCTTGGTTTGGTGACATGGGGCTTGGCATAAGTGACTCCGCTTGACGCCTGTTGTCTTGTTTTTAATGGGAGAAAACCTCTTTTTCAGTTCACAGAGCTGCATTCCTTAACTCACGGGCTTTCTCTGTCTTTAAAGTCAGCAGCATAGCATCTTCAAGTCTCCGTTTTCATCATCCCGTCCCCTTTTATTCTTTTGATCTCATCTTCTGCCTCCCGATTATGAGGACCTCTGTGATTACTCAGGGTCTGCCTAGATAATCCAGGGTAATTTTCTTAAGATCCTTCAATTAATCACACCCTCAAAGTCCCTTCTGCCAAATAAAGTAATATTGGCTGGTTCTGGGAGATTAGAACCAGTGACATCTCTGGTGGGAGGGGGGGACGTGGGCCATTATTTGCTCTACCACCGCCGGGAAGCAGTTTTTTATCGAACATTTTAAGATAGTGGAAAAGAGACTTTAGGGCATATTATCAATGTTGAATGGTTTGTAAACATTTTAGTAGTGGCTTATTTTTCAACCAAGTTAATTATAAAGTCATTGTTAGATAATAAGTACTTTCTTCAGAAAAGCTAATAATAAACTAAAGCAACAATAATAAATTAAGCTTCACTTCCTTGAGAATTGCACTGTAATTGTTCTCCAAAGATATATTGCTATTTACCTCACTGATGAAGTAAATAGGAATCTTGCCCTCAAATGATAAAGAATAATAAAAATAGAGATAAAAACATTTAATATCAGCCACTTGTAATTCGAAGGGTTTTGGGTTTACAGTTTTAAAAGCTTTTCACAAAACCAGGAAGTTGCAATAATATTTGAATCAATGTTATTCAGATGCCTTTGCAGGGCAAACAAAGCTCTACCATTTGAACAACCAAACCACTGTTCAAATTAATCAGTAGGAACTTGATAAATTCCACTGATGTAGAAAATTAGCACTTTGCATGTTTTCCAGATTTTGATTTCATTTGGGCGTCTGGTCATGAATTATAACCACTTTTCTTGGACTCGAGCTATTTCGCTTGAAATCCATTATTTCTAGCAGAATTATGAGTCTTGTTAGGGAAATGCCAGCTATTTTCATTTTGAGCATCTGCACTGCAGTTCTATTATTAACATAGAGCTCATTTAAAAAGGGGGAAGCATTAGATTTGTGTCTTTGGGGCAGTGGAGGAGGGGTGGGTGGTGGCGATTGGAGCTTTAGTGAAACAAACAAGCTCAGGAGCTGCTTCCAGTTGACACAGCTGTCATGTAAATATCTGTCTCTGCTGTAAAGCTAAGAGATCCTGGGCTTAAAGACCTTGTAGCCATATGTAAACAATGCAGGGCTGATGACAGGTTTACAGCACTGGAGACAACATGTGCAGCTGTTTTATCCTCCTTCCTATAGTGAGATACAAATGTTCGGGAGGCTGATGGCAGATGCTTAGCACTGAGTTCTAGAAGCTTATGGGGCCAGTCTTGCATTTGTGATGTGCTCTGCACCATTGCCTGACCGGTCATACCTTACCTACTGCCCATGGTGTGAACACTTCCAGTGTAGGCTCCCTACTGCTTCTCTCCCTCCCTCTCTTTTCCTCTCTGGCTGTTGGCCATTGTTTCCCCTGGGAGGCAGTTAATAAAGTATCTCAATGCCTGACCGACGCCTCTGCATGCTGCATTGATTAGAGGGCTCCCCAGATCAAATAATCTAAAGAGTCTAATGCCCAGATAAGTCATTTCCTCTGTTCACTGCTTATTGCCCTCTTCTCTTCAGGCATTCTTTCCAGTATGCAGCCCAGACTCATTACAAACCAATCAAACAGAAAACAAAGTATTATTTCAGCCAAGGTTCACTTGGTAGAAGTGAAAGCTCCTGTGGATGTGACCTGGGAAACAATCACTATACATATGCCAGTTTGGAGAAACATTTTTTACTTTCTCTTTCAGCTCTTCGAATCAGAACTGAGGTGACTACACACATTTTTCAGGCCAACAAACCCCTTGTTTTGACTTGTAAATACTTATTTGGATTCTTCTAGAAAGCATAGTATTTCACAATCTGAATTACCCACAGTCCAAACTTATTTTGTTTTCTCATCACATTACGTGTTGATGAGCACAATCCCAATAACAAGTTTGATATTTAAACTTTTTTCTCCCCTTATTGGAGCCACTTCCTTAAGAAGCAGGATTTAACACATTCAGATTTCTGAGCTCCACTATTAGACTAAATCATTTTAAATCCAGCAATAACCACTTATTAAACCTGTGATTTCAGGCAAGCCACTTAAGCTACCTCAGCTTAACATTCCTTATTGTAAAATGGGAATAATAAAAGTACTGATCTTCTTAGGATGTTTTGAAGATTACTGGGCAATCCATGCCAAGTCTTTAGTTTAATTTCTGACATATAAGAACACCCATTAAATATGAGCCATGATTATGCCCTGGTTGGTGTGGCTCAGTGGATTGAGCGCTGGTCTGCGGACCAAAGTGTTGCTGGTTCGATTCTGGGTCAGAGCACATGCCTGGGTTGTGGGCCAGGTACCTAGTTGGGAGCATATGGGAGGCAACCAATCGATGTTTCTCTCCCTTTCTTTCTCCCTCCTTTCTCCTGTCTCTAAAAATAAATAAGTAAAATCTTAAAAAAATGAACCGTGATTATAATTCTCAGGTATTAAGAATACTGGTGTAAATTAGTACCTTTTACCAAAAGAAAAACAAAAGTTTACCAAATCTATGCATAGATAGCTTCCCAACTTCCAATCATGTAACAGCCAGAGATTTACCCACCAAACGAAGTCTCTCCTGAAAACTACCAACTGTTCTGGATCTAAGATACTACATATTACCTAGAGAACTTCCTTTTCTGTCCCACAAATTTGGAATCTCTACCCTATTTTTCCTGAGAAATATTTGGGCAAGAATCTAATTTAAAGCAGCTCAGAACTCAAAGAGTTCCTTCTTTGATGAGAACAGAGTAGAAAGCTCTAACGGATGGGCAAGCCATTGTAGGTTGTTTGGTAGTGTGAGTACACACCCTCAACTACATGCTGGTTTGACAAAACTGTTGTAGACGGGAATTGGAATTTAAACACTCTGAGGATGTTGTGGGGGGTTTTTTGGAAAAGTTCATTGTGGGTTCCAACAATTGACACACAAGCTGACCTTTTTGGATATACTAATGTAAATCCAATTATTGATTGAGCTAATAATTAGGTTAATACAAATATTTAATGACTAACATTTCCTGAGCTATAATTATGTGTTACTAATATCCTAACCCCATATATATGTGTTCTAAGAACTTCAAGAAGTAAATAATATTATTCTAAATGAATTACTAAATGAAGAAATAAATGAATGAGGAAATGACAAACAGACATATATAAACAATTCAGCCACTATTTGAGATTTAATAATTATAGACTTTTGGAAAATTCACCAAACAATCTAAACACATAGCAGAATTTTCCCGAGATAAATTGCTAGTAAAAGCTTCACAAATTAATGTCTGTTCAATGGTGATAAAAATACAAACCAATCTAACAGCCGAGAAAATGAAATGTAGTCTTCAATGCAATAACTAATATAAGGTTATTCAAGAAAGGAGAAATAATTAATAACTCAAGTTATATGATTAGGAACTTTCAAAGTCATCTAATTTTGTCAATTTTGTGTTCCCTGAGAGAACTGATAAAATTAAAAAATTACATCTTTCATCTCTGAAAGAAGCATTTACCTTTAGCTGAATAAATCCACTAATAATGTCAAAATCAATTCACAATATTAGAGGCGTCCTACTCCAAGAGCTGGAGCTTTCATATATTTCTAATTGTAATGCTGTTCTAATGAAAATGTTATCAGGGATGTGTCTACCTGAAAGGAAATTGTCAAGAGAGATTATATTAAACTTCATAGTGTATACAGTTCTGGTTTCACATTTGATAGATTTATAGTTTCACATTCACTGTGAAAGGGTGGTTATTTACTCTGTATTATCTTGTGACTTTAATTTGAAGGTTTCCATATCCTCGCTGATGCTGGTAATTTTCAGTACGTGCTAGAAATAATGACTGTATTTATGACATGTTGAATATTTTTACAATGTGCTCCCCTCTAATGGGGTCACAAAGTATTTAAGCACAAAAATTTGCAGTCACTCTGCTACCTACAAACAAAATGAACACGTGGAATTTTAGTGTGAAATGCTAACAATAAGTATTTCTTCTTTCTAATGCCAGAAATAGGTAGTGAAACAATTTGATGGAATAAATTGAGTCTTTCTCGATAGAATCACTTCTCCTAGAGTAAGGCTTTATATATTATGGATATAAAAAATAAAAAACAAGTGATTCAAATTGCTAATTTATTATGCATGCATTGCGTTGTGTTCTATAGTTCAATAGCAGCAGACTATAGGCTGCAGAATATCACCATACTGCTCCCCCATGGAAGGAAATATAGAACAAAACCTCCGATCCTTCTGTGTCTCTGCTAATGAGATATACTTGGTGAAATGCTTGTTCATTAAAAACCTAAGAACAGAAATAATGGGATACATGGGAATTGAAGTTTCAGGATGTCTGAACACTAACATAGTACAAATCATAGTCAAGTCATATTTAATAAACAGCCACATATACTCAGACCACTTAACCATCAGGTAGCCAGGGGTCTTACAATAAATAAATTATGCTCGCCTCACTGCTAAGACATAAAATCCAGGCAATAAATTCAGGACATAAAATCCAGGCTTTCATTAGGTAGTGACTGGGGCACTAAAAGTGATAGTAATGGATTCAGAGCAGAGATAAAAATTGAATTTTTCTTCAATATTGTTGCTATACACAAATTATTGCCAAACCCAAATTAAAGAAATATTTGTTTTGTTTTGACTGTTTTTTACATTTGGAAACATTTATTTTCAAGAGACAAAAATAATATTTTATGAATATTATACAAAATCACCAAGAAAAATTTGTATGTGTTTCCAGGGAAATTTGAACACCCCTCCCATGTCCTGTAATTTTATTGTACTAAAAATTAATTCTTATTACATTCTCCAGAGGAACAGGTTATGCCAAAAGATAAAATAATGCTTTCTTTGTTTTATCATTCAGTAAATACCTGGGAAAGAAAAAGGAGAAGAGGAAAGACAAAAAAGTATTTTTTGAATGTCTTCTAGTTATTAGATATTTTCATTTATTATGCAATTAACTAGTTGCTAAGCATTATTATTTTGATCACTCTCACTTAAAAGTAAAATGTGAAAATCTGAGGGTCAAAGAAGTTAATAAATTTGCTTATAGTCATGGGCCCAAATTCATTTGTTTAAATAAATATTTAACGAGTACTACTATGTGCCAGGCATTATTCATTGTGGTAGAGAAGTGGTAGTGGTGACTCAGAAAGTTCTGTCTTTAAAACAACAAAATCCTCATGAAAAGACAGATCATTACAGACTGTGATGAAAACTATATGACAAATCAAGCGGGTGTTGTTGCAATGGAGAGTAACTAAACGAGCATGTTCTTTATTGGCTGGGTGGACAGATGAGGCTATTTTGAGGAGGTGGTATTTGAGCAAAGATAAGGAAGTGCAGGAGTCAGTACCCGTGTGAAGCTCTGGTGACAGGATTACAAGATAAACAATAAATCAAAGTCCGAGAGGCAGGAAGTTGTTTGGTGTGTATGAGGACCAGAGAGGCTGGTCCTGTGGGAGTCAGTGAATTAAGGAAAGATTCCTTACGTCTGAAGAAATAGACCAAGGCCAGGTCTTGTGGTACATTAGAGCATATTTGGATGTTATTATAAAGGTATAGAGAATCTATTGATGATTATTTGTATTTATGTTTTTTAAAATACTGCCTAAACTGATTCTATAAACAGATTATAGAGTTTCTGTTTTTGGAATGTATTGCAGAATAATCCTGGTGGGCACAAGAAAAAATGGACATAAAAATCATCTGTTAGCATAGATGAGAGAACTAACAACGCATGAGAAATTACAGGTCTTTAGCCCTTTAGAAGAAGGAAAACTAGGTAAGCGAGCAAGATGTGTGGGATAGCTTTTTTGCAAGGAGTTTCTGCTAATGCCAGAAGGAATGTCTGGGATACTGGGAGCAGGGCAGAAATTTTAAAACTTTCTTGGGTAGAAAATAAATAGCACACTTCAGAGTCTTCCCAGGATGGGGAACTTGGGTCAATGTACAGGACTTTGAATTGAGACTCTGAAGACAGTACCTTATTGCTAAGTGTGAGTGAAAAGCAGGTCAATGTTAAATTTGTAATGCCCAGTTTCAAATAATCTTAATTCCTATAGGTGGGTTAAAATGATCTGTGATGGCTAGTGGCCCAAAAAGTCTACAAGGAGCAAATATAAATCTTCTTAGATAAAGATAACATTATCCTAAACTTCACATTATTTTATAGCTTTTCACATACATGTTCATACCAAACAGTAAAAGAGACAAGACAATGTAATAAAAACTGTGATAAATAAAAGATAATAGAAATATTGGAAATCCTAAAAATGGGGTTTATCAAACATAAACTCTTAAGGAAACCTTTAGACAATAGTGAGAACCTGGCAGAGAACTGAAAATGATAAAAAATAATCTGGTGGGAATTTTAGGAATAAAAAATATAATAGCTAAGATCTCAGTGGATTAAGGAATTGATTTAACAACCGATTAGACACAGAAAAAGAGAGAATAGGTAAGAGATGGTTGAAAGAAGACAGTAAAAATGAAGAAGAAGCAAAAGAATAGAAAATACAATAGTTCCCCCTTACTGACAGGAAACGTGGGTAGAAAATATGAACTGAGATTGGAGCCGCAACCTCGCCTCGGGAGAGCTTTTCTGCACCTTGGAAGATTCTGCATATCCGTTATCTGCCCCAGCCTTCAGCCAGTCTGTGCAATGCCCTCGGTAAAGAGGGCCGGGAGGCTCAAATCTTCTGCCCCACCACAGCCTTCAGCAGGCCTTGTCCCCGCATGGCTGAGGGTAGACCCCACCGTCTCCCGGGCACAGGAGGGCCTCTTTCAGCTCTCCAACTCTCCTCTCAGTCCAAGGCAGAGGAAGCTTTCATATGCCCCAGAGGGCTCGGTGCAGTCCCATGAGAAGGAGTGGGGAGGTGGATGCTAATTACCTCTGTGGTCAGGGCTTCTGACTATTCTAATGTCTCTTTCCTGCCTATACATTGTTAGTAAAACTTCGTAAATTTGGGGTGATTTCTCCTTATCTCTCTTTCCTCCATTGCTCTGAAGGATAAAAACAGCTATGGAATTCCTCTCTTCAAAATTCTTCATTTCATCATTTAGCTTTCTTTTAGCTTTGTAATGAGCTAAAAAATAAACTATGGCTTTTTTTAAAAGCTATTCTGCATTGCTCTTAATGTTAGTTTGAGTGTGATAAGTTTAATAATTTTATATTTTATAAAATAACAATTTTGGAGTTTATATTGTTTTCCTTACAGAGCAAATATTGCATGCGTCTTCCCTCTGTTATAATGAAAATGAAAGAAAAAATTGTATCTAGTAAATTTAGATGATTTTCATACATATTATAAATAGTTTTTTAACATAAGCAATTTTTGAGGAGAGAGAAATAAAAGCACATTACAGCTGCAAAATTACTTTCCTTCAAAGTGCTTTAATTTGTTTGGTAGGAATAAACTTACTATGCGACATGTATTTTCAGGCTCTTAATAATTTTTAATCATTTGTGTAGGGAATGCATCATTATAAAGCTTCCCAAGGACACCAAAGGTATCATTAAACTGAGATAGCAAGGCAAAGAGAAGGAAAATTACTCTTCCCTACAAAATAAGAAAAATTATGTTCATACTGCTCCAGAAAGACATGGTCCAGAGCTCTGGTGCCAGAACCCTGGTTTGGCTTGCATATTTTGATGAAATGTTCAGAAACCCTAATCTGAAATTTTGGGAAAATTCTAAGCATGCATTATCTAGAAAAGGTTGTTGTAGCCAATGATTATAATATTACTAAACCAGCAAGAATAGGGACCATAATTTTCAATTTTCAATGTAAGATAGAGTAGAAAGCAAATTATATGTGTTCAAGGTCATACCTGCTTTGGTGAATATTGTACATCTCATGCTTATAATCCCTAGGACATAGTGGAATCACAAGTGATTGAAATATAATAAGAACATAAATATATCAATTTCTCACTTTGAGGTTAATCAGCTTTCTTTATAAAACATCTGTGCTATTGACAGTAACCTGATACCCTACTCTTTGTCTATGTAGAGCTGAAGAATTAAAGTTGAAATATAACAAGAAGTGGAACATGCTTGGAGCTATCTAGGACCTTACTTAGTACTCTGATTATGTGTTTGGAATAGCTAGATGTAGGAGATTGTTCTGTGTGGCGTGGGCCCAGCTCCCACCAGGAGATGCACAGGACCCACGCCCACAGATAGGTTCTTGCGTGGGGAATCAGGCCTGCAATGTACGTAGGCCGCTTTGAGTCTTGCTTTTTGCTAAACTCTCCCTCACCCTGAATTGAGGACATTTACCGCAAAGTAACTTCCTAAAATCCATGCTAAATCTTCCAAGGATGAGTGTAACCCGGTTCAACCACTTTTCTATTTCATTTGCAAATATCCCTCTTCTGTGACGTGATTACCAGGGTCCTCTCCTTTGTTTTCTGTAAAAGGTAACCACCTAAAGCGAATCTGAGCATAGAAAGTGAGGCATCGGGTGCCCAGAGATAGAAATAAAGGCCTGTCAAGGAGGAGGCTGCGGCTTTTGCTCCCCTTGAGAGAAAAGCCGTGCTGTCCCTTTTCCTCCACCAGACTCAGTAGTCCATGTGGATGTCTCATTTCATCCATAATGACGCAGACACCGCATCAGCTAGATCCGGGCAGATCTGAGGTGAGAGCCTGCTTAGATAAACGATTCTGTGTTCTTTACACTGTGCTAAATAAAAAAGTCAGTTTTGGGACTGGGCATGAACTCAATTCCTGGCTTTGCAACTTACTAGCTGCATGACTTTCAACAAGTTGTTGGTAGTCCCTGAACCTCAGTTTCTTTATTTGTCAAATGGGGGTAATAATAGTATCAACCTCATTGGATTATTGTGAAGATTAAATAAGAAAATGTATGAAGCTCTCTGTATTGTGCTTTCACACAGCATTTAATAAATTACCGTAGCAGTAGTCATTGATGTTGTTATTATTATGTACTCACTCTCTTCACCTAGACACAGGCAATGAGCCTACTTTTTTCTATAAAGACTAAAATATAGATGATCAATTTCACACAAAGTAATGAATCAGCAATCTTGAAGTAAGGTTATCATAGTGAAATTTTCTCCTGGTTTAAAGATTAAGGAAAGCTTTGTGGTAGGTATCAAAAGAAAAAGAATGTTTCTTTTTTTTTTCTTAAGAGATCCAAAATTCTGCTCTTTTCAGTCCTAACTGATGTGGGTAGCATCCAGGAGAGGCACTTTCTCAGGTTCTGGATCAGCTCGGACACCTGTTGTACAGCGAGCCCACATACTTTCAGTGGGTCTAAGGGATTCCTACAGAAAGGAAAGCCAGTTGTTTGAAAAAGATTTTGCGAATGCTTGGTTGCAAACTCAAAGCTCTTGAATAAAAATGAGAACCAGATTAAATTTATGGATAACATTGCTACATTCTAAAATGTGTTATATTTGCTTTTGTCAATAAACCTCAGATACACTCATCAATCCTCTAATAGGCATTTAAAGATCTGCATTAACAATAATCTCTTATGTGTACTTAGAGGTTAATTTAAAAGAAAGTGAGGTCAGATTTGGAGTGGACAATGCAGGAATGATTAAAACAAAAGTGATAATTGGAGTCAAAGGAAAGAATAAAATTACTGCACAAGAGCAAAGAGCCCAAGCCAGATCCGATTAACATGGGCTGGTGTTTGATTTAATTCAGGGCATGGTTAATTGCCTTTCTTGAACCACTACTCACACTAGTTGGGACGGAAAAGAGCGGAAGTTTGAATCTCTTAAGGAAAAATAAAAACATTCTTTTCAAATCTCCCACAAAGTTAAATATGGGGATCAATAGAAGCAAAAAACAAACAAAACAAAACAAAACAAACCAACAAAAACCATAGAAGGAGAGAGAGCAGGAAGAGTCTTTGAAGCAAGGACAATTTTCTAGAAGTGGATAACCAGTCCTGTCAAATACTGCAGCACTAATTCCTTCAGAAATTTTATGCACAAAGTATGTAAGCATAAGAAGGAAAGCTAGTGGGCACGTCAGACTCGAAACTGCATTTGTGAGGGAAGTATATCATTTTTATTTAGATTGCATCGTGTGGGTACAGGTTAAGTGTGGGGGTGGGATAGTAGCAGAAATCATGGGGGGAGAGTTTGATAAAGGCCTCCAAACCATATTTGGTGCCATAGGTAGGCAAAGGAAAAGCTGAATTGTATGTAAAATTAAAAAAAAAAAGATAATCATATACTCCAGCAAAGTGGGCTGTGGTGACCTTTTCAATGAGGAGGGAGTCTAAGAACTATGTATGTGATGAAGTGGGAAGTTCATTAGAAAAGTTTTTGGGAAATAAGAGAGACGGAAGGGCAGCTTTATCGGGGCGGGGGGGTGGAAGAGCGGGAGAGAGACAGAGCGAGGGTGAGCAGGAGTGACAATATGTGAAGTCAGAGAGCTGTGCAAGTCACGGAAACCCACACTAGCTGCTCCTGATTTTATCACTGAAGTAGGAGGCCGAGTCACCTGAGCATGATGCTCTGAGCTGCAGTTATGGGTTGGAAATGAATGGGAACTGCTCAGATTATCTGCTGTACAGAGTAAGCTACAGAGTTAAGTAGGGGTGAATAAGAGGAATGAAGAACATGCAGAAGGTCTGGCTGAGGTTGAGTAATAACTACAAATGGCTTTGCACCAAATTAAGTGGTATGACTTTAATAAATGACCCAATAAGATAGAGTCTATTATTATGTTGAGCAATAAGACCTCACGATGGATCATTGAGTTGGAAGTTAATCTTCAAAAGTATATCTGCGGTTCCTTTCATAACTTTAAATGCTGCCTCCAGACAGCATTTAAACAGAAATGGCTTAGAGATAGATGAAAATATTTTTACCATTAAATCAAAAACTACACTTTGTTTTCACAGGAAAAAAAGAACTTTTAAAATTCAGTGGACTTATAATGTATATAGAGATGTCATTAATATATAAATAGACAATTTAATCGCTTTATCAATGTACTATTGTTGAATATTCACAAGCCAGAAATGGTTTAACTTCTCTTAAATGGATAGCTGGTAATAATTATTATGAAAATAATTATTCATTTCCAATTCATTTGTATTTGCTGAGTGCCCATTCTGCCAGGTCTGAGATAATGCTCCTGGGATATCAGGATAAATAAGGTGGAATTCTTGCTTTCAAGGATCTCACAGTATAGATAAGAAGATAGACTAAATAGAAATAAAACATGTGGGGCATAATGATTACAGTGGGCCCTAGAAATCATGAAACTCACCACCAGGGGTGCCTCTCAACCACAGGTGAATACTTGTAACACATTTACGTGGTTCTAGGGAGATTTGGGAGCCTTGATAGGGAGGAGAGGAATGTTCTTACCAAGCATAGAGTGCCTTCTTTGTGACGTGCACTGTGCTGAAGAAAGAGGGTAAAGTGACGAGTGAGAGACGGTCTCAGCCGCCAAGGGGCTTTCAGTCTGTTCTGGGCTATAAACGCATGAACACATTTTTAATGTGCGGGCTCGTTACCAGGCTGATGATGGTGCTGGAGCTGTGGGAACACAGAGAGGAAGCACTCGCCACCTATTTGGGGCCACCAGCACACATACAGGTATACAGTACGGCTCTTGAAGGAGGAGCCCGCTGAGCCCTGAGTTTGGGGCTGAGTCAGGTGACATGGTGGAGAGAGTGGAAGAGTGTCTAAAGGCACAGATGTGAAAAGGAATACGGTTTGTATGGAGAATTCTCAGAACAACTCAGTGTTTGGGGCACCTAGATTTTCAAGCCGGGAGGGGCAGCTGTGCCCAGCAGGGCCTATCCTCATTGTACAGACAGTTAAGTTGAGGCCTGCACGAATAAGGAAAAGTCAGCGTCGTCACGCAGGTAGCAGCTTCTGGGTCCAAACTTTCACCCACGTCTGTCAGATTCACAACATTCGCTTTTCCCATTTCTTCAGAATTACTTTTTACAGATATGTTTTGATAAAGGTTACAACGTAACAGGAAAATATTTTATTTTTTATTTTATTGTATCTGTTTCTGTTCAAAAGAAAAAACATAATTCTTAGGAGCCAGAACTATGAAGATATTAATGAGAAAGGAAAACCCAAAGTAACAGACTAGAGGGAAACAACAATAGACAGAATGTTTATGTGTATGTCAGAGAAATGGTGCAGACTTATCACATTAAAGTTGCTTAAGTTACTGGTTAACTTGTCAGAAATAAAAATATCAAAATTATGACTAGGTAGCAACAGATTAGCATAAGGATAAGGCTTAAGACATTTTCTCTGGGTTGAAAATGCCCCAGACACATAAAAACAGCTCTCTGAAGACTTCCTGGTTGTCATTCTCCACCTATATTAAAAACTGCCTCAAATTATGATGAGATCACTCTACCACTGTAAAATATTAAAGTCACAGAATTTTTTTCACCTTTTTTTCCAACTCCCAAACTCATAATCAAGTATCTTGTCATCACCTGGTCTTCATTAGCAATTTGCCATGACCCATTCGATTCTGATGCCCAGGACAGGACTGAGAGACCAGGGCAAGCTTTTTTTCCCATCCCATTAAAGTAGCTAACAAATTGGGCATGAAGAGAAATTATGGCAATGTGATGAAAATAGGAACAAGGTAATTAAAATGAGATAATTTAATAGTGTATACCTTAGGTGAGAGGAGAATGAACTTGGAAAATGTAACTCATTAAACCACAGCAGAAGCAAAGGAAGCAATAAAATCCTGCAAATGCTACATAACCCCGGAGATCTCTCAGCACAGCCAAGTAGCAGACCTCTTGATGAAAAGTGATTTTTATAGACCTCATGAACTGGACGCATAAGCAGAAAAGCAATTATATTACTGACTCATCAAGGGAGGGTGGAGGGAGTTGGAAGAGGGAATAGGAGGGTAAAATGGTGATGGAGGGAGACTTGACTTGGGGCAGTAAACACACAATACGATACACAGAAGATGTATTGCAGAATTGCACACCTGAAACCTATATAATTTTGTTAACTGTCACTCCAATAAAATTAATAAAAAGGAAAAAATCAAAGTGACAGAAAATCTCAAAGTAAATAATAGTAATAATAATAATACTGACCCACTGTACTGGAACATCAATAGTCGAAAATAAATGACATGACTAAGGGAATATGTGAAAACGTGTACTGAGGTATTTTTCATGGAACAAAAGAAAAGAAAAGAGGAGCATCTAGGTAACCTATGAGCAAGAGCAAGAAGATGGGTATGTTAACTATTGACTACAGTCTACTTATAAGGCCTAGTTTTAAGGAAAAGAATTTCAGGTTAGGGACAGTTTCTTGGTTAGCACAGACATTACAGCCCTAATTACACAGTTTGTTTAGTTTCTCATTTTGTTTTTTGTTTTTTTCTTCTATAGGACACTGTGGCTGTAAAAACAAAAATCAAAAGACCTCAGACATAAGACCCTCAACTCCAGATTTATGGTCATTCTGTACATGAAAGACACTATTCCTTCAGTGTGTGGGAATTTCAGTGGTCAACTTATTTCACATTTCAGAGGATTTTTAGGAGATTTCTTTTGTACCCATGTTGCATGAAGCAAAAAATTTCAGAAGAGATTAAATTTTACTAGTAACACAGTTGCAAAGTGGACCTGCCTAAATGAATTGAATATCACATTTATAGATGTTTATAAATTGAGTTTCATTTTCTGACCCAGAGTTACATGCATAGAATTAATGGCTAATGAATACTGGAAAAATAGAGGTACTTCTAGACTGAATTTAATATAGACAAGAGGATTATTTATGAATGAGTCAATTATATAAAATATGATATGACCAAAATACTTAAATAGATTGCAGTTGTATAATTAAACCTATAGTTTGAATTTGTGTGCACTTAATACATACAATAAATGTTCATGGTGGTTGAGGCCAAGTCTTCATTCATACACATTTTGATTTTATAAGATTGGAATTAATGGGGTTTTATTATACAGAACACAAGTATTAGAACTTTCTAATATTACAAGAAGAGACCTAGCTACAACATAATATTATGTATCCTAAAAATTCCTGGAAGTGGGAATTAGGAGAAAGAACAGAACAGATCATTAAATAATACCTAAGTCAAAGGATTGGCAAAGAAAATTCCTCAAAGTGCTAGATACTAAGCTATTTACTCTTTGCATGTTATGCATCCAACTGTATGTTCAGTGAATAGGAATGAATGAAAGAAGGAATGAGTAGACACCCAAAGACTGAATAAACTCTGGGTTACAATAAACAAAACTCTCCAAACATAGTAACATGGTGGATTTCCACTCCAAAGACACATCACATGACAACTTTGAAGAGTGAGTTACTGCATTCTGTCACATGACTGGGTTGTGAGGGGGTGACTAAGATCTCTGTGGGGAACACGTGTCATTTGACAAAGTCCTCTTTGCAGATTTTTAGACAATAGTGGGTTCTGGATTTAGATGTACCGCTCTCAGCTGAAGCAACTCTGAAATGCCACTACATTATGTCTTTATGTCAAAATTACAGAACACCACACTGTAATTTGGCTCTAAGTGGTATCACATAGTCCATGCTCTTTGTATTCTTCTCACTGCCCTCAGCACATCCGAAGCCCTTTCCAGCCTAACCCGCGTCCAAAGAGCCCGGCTGTGGAATCTCACTTCACTGTACTTTTCCCAGTTGGCCTACTGTTCATACCTCCTCTCCCTTCATCCACATTCCTACTGTTACTCCCTATCTAACCTGATCCTTCTCTTTGCTCTTCAAAATTTAACAAACTGAAAACAATTTCCCCAAGTATGGGCGTGCAAGAGTACTAATGATTAATTGAATTTACCCCCACACCTACTAAACAACTTTTCATGCTTAAATCTGAATATTCAGATTCAAATACAGTTAAATGAGCACAAACAATGTGGGACAGTCTATGGTATTGAGGCATTATCTTCCTATATTGGATGAAATAACTTGCTCCAGAGCATATAGTTCAGAGACTGGATTTGGAACCATGATTTGTGACTGCAAGGTAATGTACTATTATTGTCTAACTCTACCAGAATTCGCAAGAAGCAGGCACTGACAGATAGTGCATGCTTGTCCCCGGAGTCCTTGTACTGCCCTACATGGCAGCAGCCAGGCACAAGTGGGAACAAGCTTTTGAAACCTGGCCAGTGCTGATTAGATGAGCGGTAAAGTACACATCAGATTTCCAAGGCATAATAGGTTTTAAAACAATGCAAACTATTTCATTAACATTTTGTATGCTTTTTATATGTTGAACTGATGTTTTGGATATACAGGGTCAAGTGAAATATAACTTTAAAATTATTCTCATTTTTTCCTTTTTACTTTTTGACATAGGAACTTACATGCATGGCTCACACTATGTTGCCATAGGACATCTCTCCCCTAGACCCTGCTATTCAGACCGGGTCTAGGTGGAACATGCCATAGTTCTCTAAGCACCGACAATATGCCTTCATTCGAGGGCTTACTTAATGCTTACAAAATACTGATTTCAGTAAATAATCAGATATTTCTTTTCTATTACTATATCTGCTTTTTCCATATTGAAATGATAATGGCTACGAAAACTGCCTGTGGGGCTGTACTATCAAGAGTTTAAAAATATAAATGCCTCAGACACCCAAGACAACAGGAGACAATGGGCAGGTGAACAACAAGCCATATGAATTCCATGTATATAATATTTCTCTCCTTGGGATAGAAAAATCTGGGATTCAAACAATGGTACGAGAAAGCCCAGCAACGCTGTGAGGGTCTAATTGCTAGCCAGCTCCGCTTTGGGAGCAAAGTGAATGAAGGTTATTGTTCAAGGGTGCAGGCAGGCAGACCGTTCCTCTGTCTGTTTTGCAGTTTGTGATTTGAGTGAGAAGGGAAACCAAGCAATTGTTTTCTGGGTTTTTTTTTCCTTGTTCTTATTACCAATAGTTCTCATTCTGGTTCACAACCAGTCACTACTTATGAAGGAATTTAGATTGAGTTTGTTGGTTCTCAAAGCAAAGTATCATGCTAATGAATTGCTGTAAAAAGAAAGCTGGTCTAATTATAGCCAAATGGTGCAAAATAATCTTACTTATGATTGCCTCTGATTAGGTGTAGGCTGCTGTGCTCGCTGCAGGGGACTGCAGATTATCATTGCAATAGGAGGTGCCCGCCAACTGCCAGGAGGGGAAGGACTTGCAGAAAACAAAAAAATTGCAGTGACTCTGTATCCTTTTGCTCTTAAAATTATGTCTTAAATTTTCTTATACTCATTAGCTTGAAATTGGCATTGTTCAGTTAATACTTACGAATGACTTGATCTCAGGTTTAATGAAAAAATATTAATCAACTGATAAATATTCACCCATGGACTACCATAGTATTACACTTAGGCTCATGGGCATAAAAGGAATACCAATTTGTTTAATCTTCTACAAACAGAAGATTATTTACTTTAAATCTAAGTGGAATCCCACAGAATTCTAAGGGCAGGAATCACCAAGTACAGGCCTCAGTTTGCTAGGGCTGGCTCTAGAGAACTCACTAGACTTCCGAAATCTTCCTTCCAGTGTCCAGCCATTGCTTCCCAGGTACTCATGCTTTCAGCTCCTCACTCCACTGCCTTCCTCTGGGGATTTCTAGTTTCCTCCCTCTCCGCGCCCTGTTCTTCCACTAGAGCTTATACTACTTGGTCAAGTTCTCCCCAGCCAGAGACTTATTTGATGATCTTTCTGATACAGGTTTCATTGCTGCCTGGCAATTCTTTCTTTCTCTGTTTTCTGGCTCAGATTTGAGAGGAAATTTCATTAACTGAAGTTATGTTTTTAAGTCAGTCTACCTTTGCAATCAGGTGGCTATGCCCTGCAACCATTGGTGGAAGCATTTCCCTAATAAATGGTGAGGGAGCCAGACATCATAACTGACATTTTCCAGTACACATTCTCATAGCAATGAAAATTTTATTGAGAATGTACTATGTGTAGGTACTACTCTAAGGACTGGAAATACACAATTGGGAAAGACAGACATAGCCCCCAAAATTGTCAGCAGTCACTGTAATGATATGATTCCATAATCTTAACTAACAGAGTTGTGTTTAATAATTATGATATTTTATTTATTTTAATTCAATTTATATGTAAATATATCCTTTTTGCAAATATAAATTTATATGCTAATAAAATTAAGTGAAGGCACTCAAATTGCTTAATCATTAAGAAAATGTACATTAAAACAGATGCCACCGAACATACACTAGAATTTTTTTTAAATATCAAGTTTGGGCAGTGTAAATTGGTATAACCTCTTTAAAAAACTGATTGGCGGTACCTACATATATTGAACACACACGTATACTATATCACATGGCTCAGCAACTCCAGTCTCAGGTATACGAGGTCTGTTTAGAAAAAGTTCAACTATTGTTAGCACAATGAGAATGGTTTGCATGACATCAATGTAACCCGGAAGCCAAGGACAGTGGGCTGGAATGGGCATGTGTGAACAATGATGACTTCACTGTACTAGTCAGTGAGGGCGGTAGGTGCTTTTGAGTGAGCGTGTGTACTGTGTGACCACTGCATTCAGAATGATTGAGCATCAAATTTTGTGCTAAACTTGAACATTTCTTGGCGAAAACTATCTGGATGATTCAGAAGGCCACAGCTATGGGCAACTGGTGACTGGCAGCTTCATCATGACAATAAGCCAGCTCATGCATCACGTCTCTTGCAGGTTTTTGGAGAAACATCAAATCACCCAAAAGACTCAGACCTGTATAGCCCAGATTTGGCATTGTGAGACTTTTGGTTTTTCCCAAAACTAAAATCACCTTTGAAAGGGGAGAGATTTTGGAGTGTTGATGAGATTCAGGAAAATATGATGGGGCGGCTGATGGCAATTGAGAGAATTGTGTAAGGTCCCAAGGTGCCTACTTTGAAGGGGACTGAGGTGTTAGTGTCCTATGTATAATGTTTCTTTTATCTTGCAACTTATTCAATAAATGTCTCTATAATTTCATAGTACATGGTTGGATACTTTCTGAACAGAACTTGTATATCTAATAAAATAGTGTATATGTACATATATGCACTAAAAGACATGCACTAGAATGATCCAGTAGCCCAAACTGGAAACTGTACAAATTCTCTTCAACATTAGAATAAATAAATATATTATAGTATACTCACATTGCAATATGACAGCAGAAGTCAGCAGACTACAGCCTGCTTGCCAAGTCAAGTTCAATGCCTATTTAGTTACTGGCCCTTGAGCTAAGAATAGATTTTATATTTTTAAAGGTTGTAAAATCAACAGCAAAGAATATGTATCAGAGACCAAATGTGGCCTACAAAGCCTAAAATATTTAGTGTGTGGTCTATTTTAGAAAGTTTGCTGACCTTGACCACAGCAAAGAGATTGAACAAACCACAACAAAGACCAGCAATATGGTTGAACTCACAAGCAACATGCTGAGCAAAAGGAGTTACAGCCACAGTGTATCTGCTGTGTAAAAACAGATGAAACCAACCTGTGATCTGAGAAGTCAGGTTAGTGGTTACACTTGACCAGAGTAGAAACTGGAAGTGAGGATTAAGTAATGCTTTTGAAGAGCTGCTTGTTTCACAGGTGTGTTCAGGTTGTAGAAATTTAAAAGCTGTATGTACCATTATGAAATGTGCAAACATAATTATTTGAACAAGTTTTATCTGACAGGGTATAGAAAAAATCACTTAAACTATTTCTTCCTTTCAGGCCATGTAAAAATCTTGGGGGAGAGCGGAGCTTCTGTGGTACCCAGAAAATTGAAGGAAGATTTTCCATATTTGGGTTATTATGATTACCAGTGATATCTTCATTTTCTGAATCATGTGTTCCTTTCAGGCACTATTACCTGCACACAAAACTAACTTCCTTCTTTCCTTCCTTCCTTCCTTCCTTCCTTCCTTCCTTCCTTCCTTCCTTCCTTCCTCCTTCCCTCTCTCCCTCTCTGTCTCTCTCTCTCGCTTTCTCTCTTTCTTTCTGTCTTTCTCTCTCTCTCCCTCCCTCCTTCCTTCCTTCCTTTCTTCCTTTTCTTTTTCTTTCTTTTCTTCCTTTCTTCCTTTTTCTTCCTTCCTTCCTTTCTTTTTCTTTTCCTCCCTCCCTCTCTCTCTCTCTCTCTTTCTTTCTTTCTTATACTAAGGTCTCTGTAACTTAGATCTTTGATTCTTTATTCTTGATTGTGGTTTTTCTCTCTTATCTCATATCCAAGCCACTAGGGAATCCTCTGGGCTCTACCTTCAACCCAGATCTGCAGTCTTTAGAGAGAGGGGAAGGGAGGGAGAGAGAAAGGGAGGGAAACATGAATGTGCAAGAGAAACATCAATTGGTTGCCTCTTGCGTGCCCCCAACCAGGGACCTGGCCTGTAACACATGCATGTGCCCTGACTGGAAATTGAACTTGGGACCTTTTGGTTTTCAGGACCATGCCCAACCCACTGAGCCACACTAGTCAGGGCAACATTAAATATTTCTTAAGTCCACATTATGCTGTCATATAAAATATATCAATTTTCTGAACTTGTCTTCTAAGGTTATATTTAAATAATCATTCACTTATACAAATAAAGCATAAACGCACCCAACAGTGGGAATGCAATGTAAGACTTACTATGGAGAAGTGAATATCCACATGGAACTTAGGTTCAATATTTAAAATGTTTGGTTTTTACTAAGGTTAAGAATAAGACTGTGTTATTACAGGGAGATGATTTTTAAATTATACTTTAAAATATATTTGGTTCTATGATTATTACTATAAACAGAAATCTTATTTGTTAACAGAAATGATACAAACATATTTTGATTTTAGTTGACTTAGTGAGAAAGTTTATCCTTCCACGGAGAGAAGAACAAACAGATGGTAAGTCAAAAGTTTTAGAAATGCAAAGCAAGTTAATTAAAATGTCAAAAGCACTTAGAAGAAACAACACTACTGGTCACTCAAAAGTTACAACATTCTGGAATGCTCTTTCTCTCTCTTGAGTATGTCTACACCTTTGCCCGCCCCCTTTCTTTCCCCAGGGCTTGCTCTTCTCTCTGGAGCAGGTCTATGCCTTATCTCTCTCTGCTTCCCTCAGGCACATTTTCTTTGCCTTTTTGTTTCCTAAACTCCAAGGGCCCTCATTTTGCATGTAGAACTTGTTTCCTGAGCTCAGGAACAGCCCAGCTGGCTCACTTCTTCCAGGGGTTCACTTCTGCTCCCTCTGTGGCTTTCTAAATAAACTTTTGCTTGATATATCTATATCATCTATATCTATATCTATATCTATATCTATATCTATATCTATATCTATATCTATATCTATATCTATATCTATATCTATATCTATATCTATATCTATATCTATCTAATCTAATCTATATCTATATCTATATCTATATCTATATCTATATCTAATCTATATCTATCTATACCTATACCTATATCTATATCATCTATATCTATATCATCTATATCTATACCTATACCTATATCTATCTATACCTATCTATGTCTATGTCTATGTCTATGTCTATGTCTGTGTCTGTGTCTGTGTCTATGTCTATAGATCTATATCTATAGATATATCTGTATCTCTCTCTATATATAACATACTTTATCAAGGGTTGTTTTATTGAAAATTTTAATGACAAAATATTTTCTTCAACAAATACATCTGGGAAGACAACTGACAACACACAAAATAAATGATTTTTAGTAAAGGTTGACAACTTTTTTACTTAAATAATTGACCACATAATGTTATTGACTTGTAAGTGAGTAATTAGTCTTTTACTCCAAAATGTTTGATAAGAGGCTCAGATTCCACTTACAATTAAATTTTTTTGTAACTGAGTACTCAGAAAACATTCCTACATGCAACAGCTGAAAAACTAATGGGGGCTGGGGGAGATGAAAGACTTGATCTGCTTTAAAACAAATCATGCTTCAAATATAGGCTTAGTAATCACATTGACTGTGGGCAAATAACTTACTCAACACTTAGTTTTCTCACCTATAAAATGAGGACAATAATACTGTTCACTGCATAGGATCATTGTGAGGATTAAGAGAAATAATATGAACATATAGTTGAGTGTCTGACACATAATACAAATTCAGTAAGTGTTAATTATTGTTTTTATTGCTGTTATTATTATAGATTTTTCTAAATGAGCTTTGTGAATATAGCTTTACAAAATTATAATATTGATCTCCTTTTGCATTCAGTTATAAAACTTCAAATTTATTTTTATTATAGTCTTATTAAATGCAGTCCATCTTTCCATGTTATTAATATCACCTTAAATCTCAAATTTACTATCTAATTTTTCTTCTATCCCTCCTAGCCTCATATTATTCACAGTTCTAATTGTCATGTCATCTAAACCTTTACCTAACTTATGTTTGAAATGAGAGTAATATAAGCAAGCAAAATAGGATAATATTCAGATACCTAAATTTCGACCTTTGAGTTTGATTGATAGTAAGCAAAAAATTGGCACTCTTTGGGTAATCATTCCATCTGGTAGAAATCTTTAAACATTCTTTCATAGTGTCAAAATTGCATTTATCATGTTATACTTTGAATAACAGTGATTTTTATAAATTTCTTGATTGCTCTACTAGACAGTTAAAAGGATGAATGCATGATTTAAGGCTTACATGAACATATCTTTGACTTAAAAATATTATGACTCAATTCCAAAAAAAAAAGTGTACTTTCTTTAATCCAATAGCCAGTTTCTAGAAGGGAACTGACCCACCTTTGAGATCAACAAGGTGACAGTGATCATAGAAAGGTTGTCTTTGCCTCTATTTCATTTTCCAAGTATTACATGTCTCTTTTTTTATAATCCTTCTTGCCTTCTTCCATCTTAGATTCCCTTGCTGTGAAGCTTAATTAAACCATGTTTGCAAAGCACATTGAATCGTCCAGGATAAAGATGCTACAGACTCATGGTGTGTATATGGTGATGTGCTGTTTCTGCTCCCCCCTTGGTCTTGTCTATAAATCCCATGTTACTCCAAAGTGGTAAAGCAATATCTAATCTGAAGTGATATAAAAATATAACACATTTCCACTAAGTGTTCCTCGAAGGCTTTAAGAATGTGTTTTCTTTTAAAACATATCCCTTGTAGTTTTTCTTCTGAAAGACCAAAGCAGAAGTTGGAAACCAATTCCTGTCCTGCTAATAATTAACTTTGTTTCACTGAACTGTGGTGGACTAATTGAATGACCTTGGACCATCACTTTACAGTTTAAACCCCAGTTCCTTCACTTGAAAAATATGGAGTCAGAATAGGTGATCTCTCACCTTTGAGATATGCCAAAAAGTCAAGCAAAGAAGGCAGGTGATTTCTTATGCACAGATTTATATGCACCATTGTATATGACATTACAATTATAATTCTAGTCCTCAGTTATTAGGATGACAAATGAATTCACTATTTAAACATATATGATTTGGAGAAGGATTGCAAAATTTAACTGATTGTCTTAAATGTTAACTGCCCGAATGTCCTCCCCCTTACTCTTCTAATCAGACACATCCTGGCTATCCCTGAAAGTCCAGCACTTGGGCCATTCTATATTGTTTGAATTTTAGTCTCTACGTGTTTTCATTCTCAATCTAAATTGTGAGTTCTTTAAAAAAGGATCCATGTCTTACCCTTCTTGTTAACTTTGAAAGGACCCACCAATCTAGACATCAGAGACCTTGAGAATGCAATGATCAAGGAGCTTTTATAAATGTCTAATCACTATGTCAGCTGCATTGCCATTGCAGTTAAATATGAGCCACTCTCCATGTCCGTGTAATACATCATAATGAGACTCAATAGGGGTCCAAAGCCCAACTCTGCCACTTACTCAAAGCCTCTACCTTTAAGTTTTCAAATATGTAAAATGGGGAATTGTCACCTGTCTTTCAGAAATGTTACAAGGATTAAATGAAATAAAGCAAAGCAGATGCATAATAGATATTTGATAAATGGTAGCTATCAGTATCATGATTAGAGTGAACACGGTAGTCATACCTTTGCTTTTGTACATTTACAAAACTAATCAGCACTCTTTGACTTCTGTGTGCGAACAGATCTCCTGAGGAGCTCCTTAAATATTCAACTTCTTAGGACAGCCCTAGAGAGCCTGACTCTGGCGATCCCTGAAACTTGCTTTGAGAAATGCTGGCTCACAGTTGAATTGTCCATAAATCATTCATATTCTTAAAATACTTCAGACACACATTCCTCAGAGTCCCAAAGTTGTCAAGCATTTGACTCTTTACTAAGTATAAATATATTAAAATACTTTTATGCCTGCTATCTTGAAAGTTAGGTGGCTTGTTGAAGGAACCTGAAAGCTATTAGCTTGAAAAAACAGTGATGAAAAATTACCTAGTGTAATTTTTCTGACTGAAGAAAATAATTGCTTTCTCACATCCTGAAAATTATACAAATGTTTTTAGCACTCATATTATAAATGCCATTTCCAATTTTTGAGTATGGTTAAGGCCTCAGGTTACCCACATATTCTTTGAAGTTCATTGTTTTAGACAATTATTTTGGGGGCAAGGTTTATACCTGATCTCATTTTGCTCTTCTGCCAATTGGCAGCATCACTATACAACTGATACTGAAACTGGGAGCAGTAAATTGCTTCAACCAATGCTGTTTGATATGTTGTTCCTTAGCTCAACTTTCAAGCACTACAGAATTTTGAGTGCAAACCATAATGGTTATGGGCACTGGGGCAAAAACATGTTAGGACTATAGAGATGAACAGATTATAACCAACACAGATTTCCAAATTATAAAATTATTTTAAACCTTAGTCTGTAAACATTTTTAGTATTTACATTTTTGTCTTTTCTCCCCCAAATGTAAGCCATTTTGATGAATGCTAATTGGGGGCAACAAAATTGACTTTGTTCTTTCCAGAATCAAAATCATTTCCTTTTGTATTAGTTAAGATATAAGATTGATTGCTATGAGAGAGAGCCAGAATAATGGTGGTTTAAAAAAGATGAAGCTACATCCTTTTCACATAAAAGTCTGAGTCAGTCATCCATTGCTGGTAGGAGGCTTTACAATCAATAGAAACCCAAACACCTTCCATCTTGTTGCTCTGTCATTCTCACACAGAACTTGCATTTCACTGTCCAAAAGGGGTGGATTTTCTGGCTCCTGCCAACGCAGCCTCATTATGGCCCATGGGAAGGAGTATTCATTCAAGGGGTAGGAATGGTTCTTCCTTTGAAGTGCTCAAACCAGAAACAACACCTAAAAATCCAGTCACATTTCAGTGGGCAGAACTTAGTTGCATGACCACATTCTCACAAGAGGTTGTGAAAAATGTATGCGTGCATATTTGAATGCATTGAGATAAGCCCAGCTATAAATTCTATAACTAAGTGAAGAATGGATATCGGAAGACATCTAGCTTCCTCTTGATGGTTAAATGGACTTAGTGCACAGTGAATGAGATGGAGTCAGCACACTAACTGGAGACCTCAGGGTACTCCATTGTCTGGTGATGTTGTATGGAAAGCAGAAATTGTGCTAAGAAAGGCCAAAGTGAAAACTAGAGACAAAATGTGCTTCTGTTACATCTTATGTTTGCCACGGTTCAGCCTGATGACTTAATGGTCTAAAAACGTTCAGATATCTTTCTAAGCATCTAACTTGCTAGTGAGTTAAGGAAATCTAGCATTTTAAAAAAACATACCACAATATATTAGGTGAAGAAACTTGGGCCATGTTTAAGAAAACCAGTATAAAGCTGTCATCAAGTGTTTAATTTTATCACCAAATCTGCACAAACTCCTGGAAAGGCTAAAATTTGAAAATATATGTTTACTATGTAATAGATCCTGTGATCATTCCTTAGAAGTATAAAAACTACCATTTATTCCCTGTATAGCTGCTTAGTATTTTGTTGTGTGAATGTACAACTGTCATTCAACTAGTTCCCTACTGGTGATAATTTAGTTGTTTATAATCTGCTATTACCAGTAGTGATACAAAAATGGCTTTGTGTGGTTATTAATTTTTTATAATATTGGTGGCATATCTTTGGGATAAAGTCTTGGAAGTGGCATTGTGTATCTTTAGGATGGAGTGAAGAGGTAGTGTAGGGCCATTGCCATAATAAAATTCACCATATTTTGCCCTGGCTAGAGTATCTCAGTGGATTGAGTGCGGGCTGTGAACCAGGCATTGCAGGTTCGATTCCTGGTCAGGGCACATGCCTGGGTTGCAGGCCATGTCTCCCAGCAACCACACATTGATGTTTCTCTCTCTCTTTCTCCCTCCTTTCCCTCTCTAAAAATAAATAAAGAAAATCTTTAAAAAAAAACCCAGTAACATTACTTATAAAAAAAAATTCACCATATTTTGGGTACCTGAAGTCAGGAGAAAGAAGGAATCGTTTGATATAGGTGAAGCACTTTAAAAAATATCTAAGCATAATTTTCACTTTAGAAAAAGTGGCATAACTAATGAAAGACCTTTAAGCTAGAGAAAAATTCTATCCTAGTCAATGGATAAGGAAAATCACCCTGTGAATGGTTTTATATTCCTGCATATGAAGAGAGAGAGAGAGAGAGAAAACACTGATGTGAGAGACAAACACTGATTGGTTGCCCCCACGCAGGCACCCGAGGTATGTGTCCTGATTTGGAATCAAACCCACAATATTTTGGTGTACGGGGCGATTTTCCAACCAACTGAGCCACCCTGACAGTAGAAACTTTTGTTTTCAAAATTATTCCCCAATTTTTTTTCCTTCTGTTTCAAGCTTCCACAGGAAACCTATTGATGTCAAATGTTGATCTATAATGATTAATAGAATTTTATCTTTAATGTAAGAGATGCATTTTTCATCTTGATATCCATAGTATGTAGCTTATTCTATGGCATAAAGTAGCTGAACATAAATAATTGTGAAATGAATGAATGAATAATGAATGAACGAAGGTCTGATAGGTAAGCAGACTATCTAGAAAATCTAGCACTAAGCAACCAGAGAATGTTTATGCAGGTCTATGGCATTAAGAAGCAAATAGAAATCTCAGGATGCAGGTAATTGCATAAATCAAAAAATAAACAGCAAGAAGATGCAGAGACAGAATATCAGGAACAAGATTCAGTCTCCAAAGAAGACAGTAGCTCATAACTAAATGCCAACCTTCAGAGTAGCCAGGAGATGATGCAGCCTGTCATAGTGTTCATTTAATCCTTATGACAGCTGTATAATATAGGTATTATCTGCTTCACTTAGTGGATAGGAAAAATAAGTCCTAGGAGGGTATGGAAAATGACCAAGTTTGTGCAGTAAATAGTAATCAGAGAACTAGAAGGCAGGTCACCCAGTGATCTAGCTATAACTAATAGAAGTATAAACTCCTAGAAGTGTTAGGCCAAAGTCACTCAAGCAACCAGACAGATGCAGCAAGCTAAGGAGCAGGGTTTATTAGCGGGGAGTAAGAGGGAATCTAGAGCCAAGCTAGGGAGGTTGGGGAGCCAGCCAACGGAGGTTAAGACGCACTCAGTTGTTCTTAGGGCAGGGTTTTTAAGCACAAAACCCCACTAAGGGTAACTGGTTGGGGTGTCAAAGTCTGATTGGCTGGAGCTGGTTTCTGGGTGCCATTTCTGCTGACCATTGTTCTTGATACATCTTGTCAAGCTCAAGTAAAAACTGCATCCTGTTACGCCAGATAAGCCGACCTCAGGCCCCAGTCTTAGCCGGGCATTTTTGTCCTGGGTAGGGTCAGCAGGCAGTTTCCTGGCTACAGTTTCCCACAGTACAGTTTTCCCACCTGGTGATTTCCATCCCTCCTAGGCCTACCTAGGTATGTCAAGACCGACTCAAAGGGTTCCCATTTTGAGTACCCAGGCACCAGAGTTACACCCAGTACCTCCAGTGTCACTAGAGAAAGCCAGTCCTCATGTGACGGAATCCTGTCAAGGCAGAAACAGGTAAGGAGACTAGCTCGCCCTGCAGCACAGAAATAAGAATTTGGGGCCGCAATGTCTGTTTCAGTATTCAATGTCTTACAGTTTCTTTGAAACAAGGGAAGGAATTCCCCAACAGTGTGACAAATGATTGATTTCTGACCAATACTATTTCTTAAAACAATAAATAAATAAAGAGCATGCGCTATTTTTTCTTTTCCTCTCCTAAACTTTTACTCTATATTACTGAACATAATTTGCTAAATTATAATGTAAGTGAACTCTCTCTTTGTAAATCAGCATGCTCCCTCTTTAGGATTCAAAATCACAGTGCTGCTTTGAGGCATCCAGTGCTGTTCTGCTTCCATGGTAGCAATTTCTCTAAATCTTTGCCTTGTGGCCTCAGCGAATGCATTTGGCAGGAGGAGCAGGCCGATAGGAAAAGGCAGCGCTTCTGTGAACACAAGTGCCTTGGGAAATCAGCAGTCATGTGAAAAGAAATACATAAAAGCTGCCCAGCACAGTATCTGCGTTTAATGGGACTTCATTAAAAGTATACATGTCTTAAAGTTTGCCTCAGCCTGGCAGTGGGTTTCTGCAAGATGAAGTGTGAGAGTCCTTAGAAGGTTTCCTTCCCTCACTTCTGTTCTTTTCCATTCACTCGCAACGAGCTTCACTGTAGAGGAGAATCACTGCTTGTTCAGACGACCTTTGTCCAGAATTTGCACCATTTTCATTTTTTTTGCTTATAAAACACTCAGCTTTTTATTTACAAAAACAAACTGGCACAGTCATTTAGCCATCATCCCAGATTCAACAATTTGCTATTAACTCTTGGCCAAACCTGTTTCATTATTTGCTGACCATTTTTGTCTCTTCCTGAATCGATTTAAAGCACATTCATGGATATTTAATTATGTAACTTTAAAATCAAGAACAAAGGGGAAACCTGATGTTTGAAATGAGAAGTACACTCAGAAGGAGAGAGGGCTGAGCAGGAGGTGCCTTTGGGGGCTCTGCACCCAAAGAGGTGTGTGTCCCAGAGTGTTCCATCACACAGCCTTCACTAGTGCCTGGGCTCAGGGGAGGGTCCTGATTTCAAGCAAAGTCTGGCACAGAGCTGGCTATTAATGAATAACATCTCATGAATGAGTATCACACCGGTGGGAGCAAAATTTCAGAACTCAGGAAATAGAACCAGAGTTCCAAGGATGGGAATCAAAAGCAAGAAACAGAGGAGTTTTTAAACATGGCAAACATTGGCCTCAACAAGACAAGAATTTTGTATTGTAAGAGGAAAAATATTTCATAGATAGGACGGGGTCAGTATGAGGAGGGCTTATACTAGAAAGATGAGCTTCCCTTTAAGCGACGGGCAATGGAGAGTGAGTGAAGGTTGTCAGTGCAGTGATATCCAAGTTGTCCTTTAAGGTTACCCAGCAGCATGATTTTGATTGGAGGACCGCATAGGGGTAGCAACAGCTCAGGAGTCTAGCTCTAGCAAACAATGTAGTAGTTAAGAACACATGCCTCTAAGACAGATTGGGAATTTTATTCTCAATGTGAGACTTATTATTTGGGAGATCCTGGGTGAGTAACTTTTTTCCTAAAGCATCAGTTTTTTTCTCATCTGCTTAGGTATAATTTATGAACTCATTCAATATTTTTGAGTCTGCCCTTTTGTCAGTCTCTGTTCTAGAAGCTGAGGCTACAAGTATACAATAGGAAGGCTCACTCGCGTGAAAACCCTCTGAAGAGTGACATTGAAGTCAAGTACTAAAAAGGGGGTGTTACAAACAGTAAGAAGATACGCATTCTATGAAGAGAAGATAATTAGTATAAACACCTTGAGGCGAGAATGCGTTGGGCATATTCAGGGAACTGAAAGAAAGTCAGTATGCCCTTGGATAAGGGAGAGAGTGACATGGAGGGAGGGAAGCAAATTGCCAGGCAAGGGCCAAATCATGGAGAGATTACAAAGTGTCTTGAAAATGTCTGTCACGTTTAATGTGTGATACTATTGTTATGGTTATTATTATTGAATCAGCCTACATTAACGAAATGTCTGATATATGCCAGTCATGGGAATAAATGTTATTTATTTTTATTTTTTATCTATCTATCATCTGTCTATCTATCTATCATGTATATATCTATCTATCATCTATCTATCTAATTTTAGCCAGAATCATAGATTATTAATTCAGGATAGAACCTCCAAAGTCACCTCATGGAAGGCCTCTGAATGCTACACAGTGGTTAGACAGATGCACAAACACCAGCAAAGCTTATTAAATACATAAATTCCAGGCCTACACACTTGGTCATTTGGATTCGTTATGCCTGCAGTGGCCTCTGGGAACCTATATTTTCATAAACTTTCTAACAGATTGTAATACACAGCAAGTTTGGGAACCATGACTCAGCATCTTTTTTTACAGGTAGGGAAACTGAAAGCTAAGATTGCAAAGCAGGTTAGTGACCGGTCAGGACCATTATCCTCATGTTCTCCTCCCAAGCTCAGAACCTGGATCCTGACAGATGCTGACACGCTGCTGCACTGGGAGGGGGAGCAGGAGGAAGGTTTACATGCCTTTTTGTGTGTGTTCTCCCTGGGTGGCTGTACTGAGAACAGCCATGGCAGAGAGAAGTTGGTCTAGGCAACACACTGACCATGGCGGCAAAGTAGATAGTCTGGTTCTAACCAAAAGTCAAATTGAGCTCTGTAATAATTGTGTCAGAAAGATGGTTTGTAAAATAGAGGGTACAGATAACAATGAGGTGAGCTGATGGCTGCCACAATAATCCAGACCTGTAAGTATAGTGGTAAAAGTAATGTGATGTGGTAGACAGAAATTTGGGAAAAATTTTGGAAGGAAAAATAGCAGGGCATTATGACTCAGTATCAGCATGAGTACCAGATTGACAAAGTCTGTATATGAAAACAGGGTCAAGTAATGGGCATCGTACTGATCTTTTCTGTCTTAGTGAGGTGATTCCAAACCCCGTCTGTGCATCAGAATCCATACCCTTAGATTTCTACCTTTTAAAAGCTCTTGAAATGCCCAGGTTTGAGCAGACAAGGGCTCACTCAAGATTCTACACCCCCACTATAGATAGATACACCCCCCACACACATACACACAGCTGTGTAGCAGGATAAGGAGGACAAAAATGGACTCTAGTGGGTTGCCATTAAAGATAATAGTAGCTATTTCACCAACTGCAGTCAGCATGACTAGTGGTTTCAAAGAAAACAGTGGGAAAGCAGTCACCATGCCACTGGACCTTAATGTCAGAAAGTGGATGCTACATTAAATATATCATCCTTCTCCAAAGGGGGAGGCACTTCTGTAAACTACTTATAACAGGGTAGGCCATGGTATTGCACATAAAGACACTCTTCTCCTCCACCCTTACTGAATACACAGTAGCAGGAAGGTATGTAACAGCAGCAGAATACCACTGACTGGCAAGCACACCTAACAATGACAGATCCATATGTATCCAGGCTCACCGTATACATTCTTTTCCTGCTCTGCCACACAAAGGAAATTATTGTAACTGGGAGAAACAAGTATAGGGAAGAATTATGACACTCTAGACATTCTTAGTTTTTAATTTAGAAGAAGAGAAAGTTTAGGTAAAGATGACACTGTCTAAGGCACCTCTAGGACATCATACAATTGGGATGGAACACTTTGACCTTCTCCTGGACAAATGATGGGCTCCTCCAAATGTTGCTCACAATCCAGGGCTTGATTTCAGTATAAATCAGGAAGACACTTCTAGAAACAATGTATAACATGAATCCTCCCTACAAGCAGAAGATTTTAAGACTGGAAAGTGGGAAGTCTTAAGTGGCTAAAACTTTTACATGTACCCAGTTATCTCTAATAATGACAATGTCCAAAGGCTGAGAAAATGAGACATCATTGTCCTAATCAGCGTCACAGCTGCCACCCACACAAAGCCTTCCATTTGAGTTCCAGCTCTGTGAAATCTTCCCAAACAGCTGCTGTTAGTGGGGTCCTCACAGACTACGAGGGACGAGCAGTTTTGGAAGGGTGGGGTGAGATACACACAGTATTTGCTTTGGCCTCATTCTTGGAGTTTCTGTTTTGCTTAAATCAAAATGTTCAAGGTAATAAAAACCTCACAAACTGCTACAGAATCAGAGAAGACATATTGCTGGCATTTCTAGCAGGTTGAACAGACATGTATAACTATACTAAATATCAGAATGAGGACACTTTTTGTTGCACTGTTTAACATAAAGGTAGATGGAAAGGATGTATTAAGAATCAATGTTCTGTATTTCAGATGGATTTCACAAATCTGACTCCTTGCATGAACATTTTAAATACAGAATTCTAGAAGGTAAATCACAAAATAATTTCCCACCTAATTCCTACTTATAATTTAAAATTTTAGTAATTTTTTAAAATTAAGGTAATTTTCCATATTTTAAAAAATGACTACTGTTATTGGGTTTCATGTCTTTACAAAGAATTCTTGGATTGTGCATTTGATTTAATCTAGTTCCTATAAAGGATACACTTAAATTAAAATGAGCAAAGAATAAATAATTGGCACTTGTGAAATGCCAAGATTATTTAAATAGATTTTATTTTTTTATTCTAAATTTCTTTACCTTTTTATCTCCTTAAGGCAAAATTAATGCAATTATCTTTCAAAATCATTTAAATTTCATACATTTCATGAATTTTACAGATAGCTTCAAACCATTATCTCTCCAAGTGTAACTTGGGAAAATCTACATTACCTTTGCCTGGAGACTTGGTGAAACTTGCAAATGTCCAGACGAAGTTTGTAAATTAGAATCCCAGAGAGTGGAGCCCAGGAATTCGCATATTAGACATTCCCTCAAGTGCTTAAAAAAGACCGATACTCAGGATACTCAGGACTGAGAACTGTTAGGCTTTCTGAAAGTAAACTGCACCACAGTTGACTTGCAGAATTACAAACAACACTCAGATCCAGGATTACCAAGTAACACAGAGCTAAGTGATTGTGAAAAATTTACAGCTTCAGAGGATTTTTCTCAGTTTTATTCAGCCTGCACCATATTTCTTCAGTATTGTGCTAGTCAGTAAATTTTAAAAAATTAGATTCAAAGTGCTTGAATTCATGGTAAAGGAAATCAAAAGATCTATTTCAGATGTTTGGGATCTAAAAGCTCACTAAACCTCTCCTTCCTTTTTTTTTTTTAAAGATTTTATTTATTTATTTTTAGAGCAAGGGGATTAATACTATTAACATTACATATATTAATATTTCACTCTCAAAACAACAGCATGTGTTATATGATGTTATTGTTATTATTAATTTCTATTTTAGAGTCAAGGAAACAGAGACACAGAAAGGTTAAACACTCAAAGTCTCATAGCTACTAAGTATTGTAACTCAATTTGTGGCTTTGTAGACTACAGTCTAAATAGACTATATTTATATTGGCAATACACAATGTATATATTCTTACTGTGTCCCTCATTGTAAATAGTGCTATGATAAACAGAACTGGAAATAAATATTTAACCATACCTCTCACTATGTCCTTTAGAATAGACTCATAAAGAATGAGTAAAGGATTAAGGTCTGAGATAAAAGAATTATGATTTCTTGAAGAAGATTTCAGACACAATGTTCAATTTCTTTTTTGAAACAGTTCTATTGATACATGGCAGTATTCCAACCTAACCAAGATAACTTTTTAATTCTGTTAATTTTTGCAATATTAAAAATAGCAGAACATTTTTTATGTTTAATATGTTCCTATGTTTATTACATTTGTGTCTATGTTTCCTTCTTATTTTTCATGATTTTCACAATATTTAGTGTGCTAAGATTTGAATGAAACTTTTATGTATCGAATGAAAAGTGTGTTCTGAATGTTCTCTTTGCTCTAATTTCTTTGGTGATTCATCTTTACTTTTCCTGTGGACATTGATTCTAGAGTCAAATCAATTTTTTTATTTGCATTTTATTTCTCACACATACAGTCAGAAGTTCCTTCCTCAGTCAGTATAGATCAGATATATTTATATTTTACTTAAGTATTTTATAGTTTTCGTTTTACAAACATAAAATTAAATTAATCTTATTGTATGCTGAGTTAAGGAGCTAACTGGGCTTTTCACTAAACAGTAAAGCAATTACCCTTGTATCATAAACTTTAAACTCTTTTTTTTCTTCCTAATGAATAGATGAACACCTTATCTTAAATTATTTTATACACTCTTTGCTCTGCTCTACTCATCTATTACTATTTAAGTGAAACAATGCAGTGTGAAATAGTGTGGGTTCAGATCGGGTATTGCCACTGTCAAGTGACCTTGACTAGTCATTGACATCTTTGAACCTCACTTCTTCATTTGCTATGGTTGTTCTAAACATTAAACAAAAAAAAGCATATAAAGCACTTTTTAAACACATGGTACATAATAAGCCCTTAGAAATAACTAGTTTTTGTTGTTTGTTTTGCTATGCCAGGTCCACGGTTTAAAGTATTAAAGTTCCCTAATTTCATTTCCCCACTGTCCTCTCTGCAGCAGACCTAGCTAAAAGCCATGTGGCCCAGGCAACTGAGTTCTGGTAAATGATATAGCTTTTCCAAAAAATGCTTCTCACAGGAAAGGGAGACTGTACTATTTCCCCCTTTCACCTACCCTCTTTATTTCAGAATGAAATCTGGAAAATATGGCTGGACATGCGGTAGCCCTCTTGAACCATGAGGTGAGAATGGATGTTAAGAGCTAGGACAGTGTAACAATAAACTAGGTTCTTATGATCCTGCAGCTGCCCAAACTGGTTCTCTTTCCTTCTTTAACTCACTATACTAGTGTTTCTATTACTCATTGAATATGTCATTTTTTTTATTTTTAAATACATTTTACTGGTTATGCTATTACAGTTGTCCCATTTCCTCCCCCCTTTATTCCCCTCTGCCCTGCAACCCCCTCCCACCTGCATTCCCCCCACCTTAGTTCATGTACATTTAAGTTCTTTGCTTTCTCCATTTCCTATACTATTCTTAACCTCCCTCTGTCTATTTGTACCTACCATTTATGCTTCTTTCAATAACTTTTCCCCCATTCTCTCCCCTCCCTATCCCTGTTGATAGCCCTTCATGTGATCTCCATTTCCGTGTTTCTGTTCCTCTTCTAGTTGTTTGCTTAGTTTGTTTTTATTTTTGTTTTAGGGTCTGTTGTTGATAGCTGTGACTTCGTTGTCTCTTTACTGTTCATAGTTTTGATTATCTTCTTTTTCTTAGATAAGTCCCTTTAGCATTTCATACAATAAGGGCTTGGTGATGGTGAACTCCTTTAACTTGACCTTTTCTGGGAAGTAGTTTATCTGCCCTTCCATTCTATATGATAGCTTTGTTGGATAGAGTAATGGTGGATGTAAGTTCTTGCCTTTCATGACTTTGAATACCTCTTTCCAGACCCTTTTTGCCTGTAAGGTTCTTTTTGAGAAATCAGCCGAGTCTTATGGGAACTCCTTTGTAGGTAACTGTCTTTCTTTCTCTTGCTGCTTTAAAGATTCTCTCCTTCTCTTTAATTTTGGATAATGCAATTACAATGGGCCTTGGTGTGTGCTTTCTTGGGTTCAACTTCTTTGGGACTCTCTGAGCCTCCTGGACTTTCTGGAAATCTATTTCCTTTGCCAGACTGGGGTAGTTCTCCTTCATTATGTTTTCAAATAAATTTTCAATTTCTTCCTCTTCCTCTTCTCCTTCTGTCACCTCTGTGATTTGGATGTTGGAATGTTTAAAGTTGTCCTGGAGGTCCCTAAGCCTCTCCTTATTTTTTTGAATTCTTTTTTCTTCATTCTGTTCTGATTGAATGTTTATTTCTTCCTTCTCCCCCAAATCATTGATTTGAGTCCCTGTTCCCCATACATTTCTCCTCATTTCTCTTTTCATAGCCTTCACTTTTTCCTACATTTGGTGACCAAACTTAACCAATTCTGTGAGCATCCTGATTACCACTGTTTTGAACTCCGCATCTGATAGGTTGGCTCTATCTTCATCACTTAGTTATATTTTTAGAGCTTTGATTTGTTCTTTCATTTGGATCATATTTTTTTGTCTAGGCTCAGCTGTTACAGGTAAGAGGTGGAGCCTTAAGTATCTGCCAGGGCAGGGCTGCATTGTGGTGTTCTATATGGGTGAGGGTCTGAGAAAGAACAATTCCACTTGCTCAACTCTTGGCTGGCTTTCAGTCACTTCCCCTGGTACCCACAAGCAAACAAGCAAACTTTTTGGTGCTAATTTCTGGGTGGGTGGGTTTGTGTACACTTTAGGACCCTGTGGGTCTCTCCAGTGAACTCTCCTGTGAGGCTGGGAGTTTCTCCCACTGCCGCTGCAACTCCCACAGGTGTTTCCAGTCAGATGTTTTGAGGCTTCATTGCCCTACACTGGAACCCTGGGTTGTGCGGCCTGTCTTGCTTCCCAGGCTACCCACATGAAAATGTGGGACTGCCTGGACCGTCAGTCATCGCCTTGCTTGTTCTGGTCCCCTCCTCTCTGGCTGCCTGTCTCCTCCCCTCGTACCCACCTGGATGAATATTTCCCCTTTTACTCCTTGGTTGTCGGGCTTCTATACAGTTCGATTTTCTGGCAGTTCTGGTTATTTTCTGGCAGTTCTGTTTTTAAGTTTGTTGTTGTCCTCCTTTTTGCTATGTGAGGAGGCAAAGTGTATCTACCTATGCCTCCATCACCACTGGAAGAAATATGTCTTTTTTCAATGTTATGTTTGATTGTCCTAGTCAAGATAGTATGCTCATTTGTATACTTATGTGTTGTTTTTTTTGCTTTAAGAGTCAAAATAATCTCCCTATTTGCTATCATTTCTAATCTAGAAAACCAATATTTGAAACTTTTAAATTGTAATCAATTAATACATTACTAATTGGTGCCATTTTTTTAAAAAAAGATGAATAGAATCTTAACCATCAGACAAACAACTATCTTTTTGAAACTTCCCTAATTGTACTTCATATGAACTAAAGAATTAAAAGTAAATATATTCTTCAACATTGCTTCAAGGCTAAACCACACAAAATAGATTAACTGTCAATGAGGAGAGCAAAAGCAGGCAATTCAGTTTCCCAAAGGAGATTTGGAAGTGAATTGTCTGTTTGGCATTTTGCATCGATCACTTAGCCACAATAATTAACAATCCTCTTATTTAAATTATATTGAAAAATTGAAGTTCAGAATTACATGATCATTTATTTTTCATAATATTAATTACCACTCATTTTAAATTGCCTTTATTTTGTCTTCTAATAAAATCAGAAGTTTCAATTTCACCAAGTTAATCTATTACTTTACCTTCAAGACACGGATTGTAAAGTTCCAAAAAGGCAAGGAACTAATCAGATTGTTCCTTTACTTTAAAACTGAGTGGCATATTTTAGGCCTGCTATGTCTATTACACTTGAACTCATGCTCAAGGAAGAACACTGAGAGGGGATAGGGGAATATGGTCAGAGATGAAGCACCTGAGGCAATGTCCCTCCAAAGAACCCATTTGAGGAGCCCTGCTCTATGATGCTTCTGATATTCTGTGTCAAGCAGGATATCCACCATTTCTATCTTTCCTTCTGGCCCTAGAGTATATCCTGCTAGATAACAATGGGTAAAATAAATCATTTAATTTCAGAGAGTATACCATCCTGCTTTAGCAAGCTCTAGACTGGCTCAATGAAAAATTCCTCTTTTTAAAAATATATATTTTATTGGCCCTGGTGGGTATAGCTCAGTGGATTGAGCGCGGGCTGCGAACCAGGCATTGCAGGTTCGATTCCCAGTCAGGGCATATGCCTAGGTTGCAGGCCATGTACCCCAGCAACTGTACATTGATGTTTCTCACTCTCTCTCTCTTTCTCCCTCCCTTCCCTCTCTAAAAATAAATAAATAAAATCTTTAACAAATATTAAAATATATATATATATTTTATTGATTAAGGTATTACAGTTGTTCCATTTTTTTATCCCCTTTATTCCCCTCCACCCTGCAACCACCCTCCCACCAGCATTTCCCTCCTTAGTTCATGTCCATGGGTCATACATGTAAGTTCTTTGGCTTCTCCATTTCCTATTCTGTTATTAACCCCCCCTGTCTATTTTGTACCTACCATTTATGCTTCTTATTCCCTGTAATTTTTTCCCCACTCTCCCCTTCCCCATCCCCACTGATAACCATCCATATGATTTCCATTTCTATGATTCTGTTCCTGTTCTAGTTGTTTGCTTGGTTTGTTTTTGTTTGTGTTTGTTAGGATCATTTGTTGATAGTTATGAGTTTATTGTCATTTTATGGTTCATAGTTTTGATCATCTTCTTTTCCTTAGATAAGTCCCTTTAATATGTTACATAATAAGGGCTTAGTGATGATGAACTCCTTTAACTTTATCTTATTTGGGAAGTACCTTATCCGCCCTTCCATTTTAAATGGAGAGAGTAATTGTGGATGTATGGCCTTGCCTTTCACAACTTTAAATAGTTTTTTCTGAATCATAGGGGTGCCAGAAGGAAAAGAGAAAGAACAAGAAATTGAAAGCTTATTAAAAAAAAAATGGAGAACTTCATCTATCTGGCAAAAGAAATACCCTTCCAGGAAGTCCAGGGAGCTCAGAGAGTCCCAAAGAAGTTAGATTCAAGGAAGCACACACCAAAGCACATCATAATAATATTACCCAAGATTAAAGAGAAGGAGAGAATCTTAAAAGCAGCAAGAGAAAAGAAGATAGGTACCTACAAAATAGTTCCCATAAGACTATCAGCTGATGACTCAAAAGAAACCTTGCAGGCAAGAAAAAGTCCTCTTTAATAATTTACATCAAGTTGATTTCATGACAAAGCAACTTTTGTGGGCCTTTTCCAATCAGAAATATCTGGATCTTACTAGAGATTTAAAAGTCTTTACATTTATCTTTTTTAAACCTCACAAAATTTAAGAGTGTTGACAATTTGAGGTTCTAAAATTTGTAGTTGAGTGATAGATTGTCAAAACCCTTGTGAAAAATCTCAAAGCAAACATAATTGCTCTAGGAATTTATTCCAGTATATTCCAAAGAATGTGCAGTTGGCTTCTGAGAAGAAAAGGAAAGAAATGAACACATTTATAAGTTTTATGCCAAGATAGGAGTTACTTGCTAAGAATTGTGTATGTATTAACACATGTGATCTTAGTAAAAAACATACGAGACATGCAAGTGACCATATACAAATTAAAAAGTGTTAAATTATTTTTTTCTGAGGAAAATGTGACTTAATAGTCTTGGCAAAAAAACAAACATATTTTTTGTAACCTGTAATAGGAACTCTCAGAACTCTCTTATAGCAGAAAAGTGTAGGGTCATGAAAAATACTCACCATGTATAGGAAAACAAATATATGTTTCAATATATTATTTAATGTACATACTTATATAGTGCCCTTGCAATTTTACAGGCCAGTATTACCTCATGTTATATTGATTCTCTGGACATTTTTTCTCAAAATAAACCTAACATCTAAATATGAGTATAATTAAGCTAGTGGTTTGCTTTATTTAGGTACCTAATTGTTTTGATATTGGATAAATTCTAAACACTAAAGACATAAGGAAAAACTTAAATGGCACAGATGCCTAGTTTTCTTCAGAACAGAGTCTTACAGGTGTGTGTGTGTGTGTGTGTTATAATAGGTACTGCCTTTCTTTCTGTTTCAACCATTTGAAGTATTTAGAAGGAAGCTTACTTACATCATCCCATTTAGCCTCTCATTTTAGAGTTGAGAAAGCTGACAGCCAGAGAGGTTATTTGCTAATGAAGTTAGTTAATAACTCCCCTAGAAAAAGAAATTTCTTCTTTTACAATATCCAGCTCATTAGGAGTCATTCTTAACCCTGTAAACTCTTGAATAATTTGACTAAAAGCCCTAGTGACAAAGAAAACTAAAAAATCTACAGATTTGAACTCATATATCTTATGCACGAGAAAGACCTTGTTTTAATTTTTGCTTTAAATGATGTTTTGACATTGGCATTTGCTTTACTAATTGAGCATCCTACCCCTGGTGTAACCAACTATCAGAAATGCCTATTGTGTGCCAGCTTTATAATATACCTGTTTGTGTAATTTAACGACTGTGTATCATAGAGTATCTGCAGCAAGCTTTTAATCTCTTTTACCTTTTTCACTTTTTTGTAAGCTTCTAGCTTATGGTCTCTCATAAGAAATCGGTGTACCACCAAATTTCCCACCTATGCACTTAACAAGTGGGCTCAGCATCTTTATAATTGTAGTCATTATTTATGAAAACTATTTGCTTGATGTTTAATATTTATCTCACTGGTAGACTATAAGCTCAATCAGGAAAATCAAAGATTACTTTATTGCACACAATCTTGGCACATAATTAAGTATCAGGAAATATTTTTGGACAAGTGAATGAGATGCAGACTAGTTTTAATGTTAGCTTTAGAGAAAAGATATAGAAATAGAAAAGCTGTACTATGTCACTGGTCAAATGCCTATAATGTTTTCCAAAGGCACATGTGCCATATCTTAAAATACCACATTAAAAAAAATTATCTATCACCAAACTTTCTTGAAGACAGGGGAATAATTAAAACTCCATTAAACTTAATTCTTTAGTAGTATTTGTCTGAGTTTGAATCCATGTTTCTCAAGATAGTACTTTTTTTTTTAACAGTTTTACTAGATCAAATTTAAGAATAAAATTGAAGAGCAACCAAAAAAGGGGGGAAACTTGAAATTTTGTTCCTGTAACACAAGATGATAGAAATAAGAATAAAATATTAATTTTACTTTTGTTCTGGGGGAAAAAAAACCCACTGTCACTCTATGGTCCAAAATAACACTTACCTATCCGCCAAAACTTTCTCACTTCAAGTATTCTCTGTATAATTTGTTAGTAAACCTATATTTCCAGTTCTTTAGGCTAAAAGCTTCAGAACCATTGTGAATCCATTCATTATCTCACACCAAACATACACTCTATTAGGAAATACAGTTGCCTACACTTTGAAAAATATATCCAGAGGTTATCTTGGTGGACCAAATAAAAAAGTCACATATTAATCACTTTCCCAAGTTTCCTTCCAAAAGAATACCAAATAACTTCAAAAGTACAATAATTCTATGCAACTCCCCCGACCCAAAACAAAATTCTTCATGTGACTTGCAAATGGAGAGCACTGAAACTTCAAAATAACTATGAGTAGAAAGAGAAAAGTTAACAGAGGCCAGAACTCCAAATCTCTCACATTCTTGCCCACTCCTGTTCAGACATAAAACTTTTCAGTGAGCAAAGCAGAAAGAGAACGCTGTCGAGAGAACAAAGGAGGGTTGCTAGCGAGGTATGAGAGCTGGGATGGCCGTTAAAAAAATTAAATTCACACAAAATCTGAATTGCAAAATTAAGTTGACTAAGTAGATCATGGCACTCATGGCCAGGAAGGGATTTTAAAGTACACATGATTTAAAGGCCCATGAGATCTACAAAGGTCCAGGGGTGCCATTAAAGTACATGTAAAGATTGCGTATCATTTTAAAAGTACAGGTATGATATAGATAAAAAGATAGTCTTTCCAAAGCATGGCTTCCAGGGGAGAAAAAGACAAAAAGGAAAAAGTATCTTCTGGAAATCTGATGATAAATGGAGAGTGGGATATGAAAATAATTTTGAAGTCCTGCAAGATAAAATAAAAGCACAAAATTGGAAAGTTCACAACAATTCCCACCAACAAAACAAAATTAACAAACAAAGCCCATGAATCTACAAATAAGTAATAGAATCAATAATATGTAGGGGAGAAGTGGCCACTCTTCCTTATAATAGCATTCTCATTAATAAGTATAGAAAAGATATAGAAAATCATAATTAGACAATTAAATACTAGTAATTGTTGCAGATGAAATCCACTGATAGATACTAAAATTAGTGGAGAGATGTTTGAGAAGCAACAGATTTGCATAGTATAAAAATATTGCTTATACAGTGTAGAAATCTAGAAGACACCATAACCAAGTGAATAAAGTCAATATAACCAGTAATAAGACATATCAACGTCATGAACCCCTTACACTAAGTATGTCATTTTATGGTATTTTTAAAATAAATGTGTTAACTCATTTCAACATGAGAAAACATCAAATTCAAATTAAAATACATTTGACCAAATAACTGATTGGTACTCTTTATTCATTCACTAATATTAGAAGCAGAAATTGGAAGAGTATGATTTTTCATTAACTCTACCAGATACATCTTTATAAAGTAGATATTTAGATTCTAAGAGTAGCAAAAATGTAGTTCCTTCAAAAAAAGTAAATATATCCAACTAAATATTTTACTTTTTATGCAAAAGCTATTGAGGGCTCCTGAAGAACATATTTTTTCCTCACAGTAGGACTTTATTTCATTACTTTTAGAGAGAGAGAGAAGGAAAGAGAGAAACATCGACGTGAGAAAGAAATATCAGTTGTTTGCCTTCTTATATGTGCCCTAACCAGGGGTTGAACCTGAGACCTAAGCATGTGCTCTGACTAGGAATCGAACTGCAAGCTTTCAGTCTATGGGATGATGGGATGACACTCCAACCCACTGAGCCACACTGGCCAGGGCCTGGGGAATAGTGTGATAAGCTGTGCTCTGTCATGTTACTAAATTGAGTCGCTTACAGCTAAGCAGCCATGATCAATGTCAAGGCATAAATCTGAAAACCTAACCTAACACAATTTTAGAATATGAGAGTACAGTTCATCTTAGATACATATCACTAAATTTTATTGGACCTTTGTTTACATTGTAAGGACATCAAGAGTAATTTTTTATGTTCAGGTTTTTTATTTTCTGAACTTTGTTATTTTTCCCAGGGGATCTATGAAGACCATCATCCTTTCCATAATCCCTCGTAGACTTTTAGTTGGTTCTATTACGCTTCTCAAGGGAGTTAGAAACAATAGACATTATGTGCCTTTAACTGACACAAGCCTTTTGTTTTTGCAATATCATCAACAGTAACTGGTAAATGTTTTAAATCAGTGGACTCGTTTTTATGAGACTGCTTTTCTGCCCCCTTTCTGTACTTTCATTTTTTCTAGTCTTTTTTTTTTAAATAATGAAAAGGAGGCAATGAGTGTCAGTATTGTTGCTGGTTGACAAGTCCTTTCTAGCACACAAGCAAGCTTCTTAGCAGCCTTGTGTTTTGTTTTCTAATTTGTGGTTTGTTGCCCCCTTTAACCTTATCAAAGCAGTTAAATTTCTTCAAACTGTCAACCAGAGCCCTGTCGGCATCTCAGAGATGGCCACTGCTGACATGACTTGGCAAGGCTCAATTGATCTTTCGTCCCTGGGGACATTCCACACAGCCAGCCCCTTCACCACCACCGGGAGCTTGATTTAAAGTTCAGCCCTTTCTGCCTCCTGTGAGGAAGGCAAGCTGTGCTTCTGCAGAACAGAATTTAAAAATACTTCTGTTTCTGTGTACAACACGTCAGCTTTTCTGTGGGCCTTGTCGGTGCCTAGGGGAGTGAAGTTCGAGGAAAGCAACTGAGAGAGATGGAAGTGAATCCAATGTATTGTGTGTTCAGTAGATTAAATGACAATGAGACTAAGCCCACCATTGCCAATTCAAATGGCACCCTTCTCTCTTCATCTCCAAGTTTTTCTTGAAACTTGTTATTCTCTGGCCCGTATTCTATCATGCTTACAGGCCTATATGGTTAAGTTTCTAGAATAAATTCTTCAAAACAGAACTAGTTGCCTCAAACAGCTTCCTTACCATCATAACCAGAAAATTTTACTAGTCTCTAGAATGTCTGAATTTGAGAATAGTTTTCCATTTTAGTAAGCAACCACACTTAACAATAATTACAAGCCTTCTCCATAATGTACTATATTCCTGAGTTACTTTTGTATCTTACATGGAATTCTTTACAGAAGAAATCTTGTGCTAGAAAATGTTACATAGAATATAATTGTTATTGGTTTGATAATAGTTCTGCATAAAAATCTGCTTTTGAACTTAACTGCACTAAATAATCTGTAGGGTAAAATAGGCTCTTGGGCTACCATGAGCTCTTTGAATAAAAATCTGATCTTGAGTTCAATCATCATTAATTGAACATCTTCTGCAAGTTAGGCATTGGGCTTAATGTTTGAATCATAAAGATAAATAAGGTGGTTCTTGCTTTCGAAGAGCTCACGGTGCAGTCCAGGGATCTAGGTAATCACTAACAAAATGCTATGTGCTAATTGCTCTGTGTATGCAATGGGGATGATGCATTTTCCATGGATAAGGAGCCATAAATCCTCACACTCCGAGAAGGAAACAACTCACAACTTTATTACTGCTGCGATGTAGCTATTACATGAAACTCTAAATTGGTGAATAAATGACACAGAATTCAAGTGATTTATCTAAAACCTAGAGGTTCTTGGCTGACCGAGTTGTGTATAATATTCCCACACAGAGAGTGTGATATCCAGGAGTTTAGACGGGAGACTAGAGAGTGCCGCTGGTAACACAGTGACCGAGAGGCTGCTTCTTACTCAGTCCTGCCCCGACTCCTGCTCTCTTATCAGCATACCACATACATGCATTTCCACACAAGAAGCATCTCATCACTGTTCTGACTTCTCCCTTCCTTCAGTAAGAGTAACAAAATTTTATTTCCTCTTTCACCCCCTCTTCTTCTCTCCCTATCTCTGTCTTGACATACACACACAGACACACAAACACATTGTATTAATATACATTATATATACATACTCTTGTAAGATTTTACTCTCTAATTATCTAATAGGGTTATATATAGAGCATCCTACAGTTACCAACAACTTTCAGCTTTCTTTCTCTCAATCTTATTTAATTTCATAGATCCTTCAAAGTTAATGATCTTCAAAATTGTGATACTCAACCATTGGTTTAATGTGCACAGGTCAAGAACATACAGGCATATCTCATAAGATAGTGATTAAAATGACCTTCAGAAAATGACTTTATTTGTTAATAATATTATCATTGAAGACAACTGGATTTCATAAATCACAGGAAAATTCATGATACTTCACTTTATACATTTTTTAAAAATCTAGGATATAGGTACTCCAGTAGTCTATGAAATTGCCAACTGGTAGAATTTTAAGTACTGTCCTCATTGCCAATTATATATCCCTTCAGGAATATCCCTTCATTTTCACTTCACAATCAAACTGTAATTACTATGCTTTTTCTGTAACTATTTATAACACATTTCTAGCTATATCATTGGGGCATTAGGCAGTGCTTTTTATCATTTTAGAATTTGCCAGAACATTCCATGTGCCTGTTATTTTCTCAGTAGAATTTTTTAAAGCTATTTTCAGCAACTATAAGTTTTGTTATGTGACATTCATAGGAATTTTTCATGATCACATGGTCAATTTTAAACTAAGAGCTAATCATTCTATAACTCTCATTTACACATTTCAAAGCATTCAAACATCACTTCCTTGACGGTTTTGCAAGAATTTTGGAATAACCATTTATTTTCTTGATGTGCTCTCTGAAAGAGATCATGAGGGACCTTAGCGTTTACATGTAAAATTTGAACTGAAGGGGTGATGGAGCCCAGCAGTTGCCTCCCAAAGTGATAGGTCTGGTTCACTGGGGCCAACCAAAATGGCAGAGACCAACAGGCTCTGCCTGCTTGGGATTTGGGAATTGAGTGAAGAAGAATACATTTCTTTATACTTAGCACTTTAACTGTCAATGGCATGGCTGAGGAAATGGGAAGGACCAAGGGTGTAGGTAGACAGACCAGTGTGGAGCCCATGGAAGTTGTCTGTTGAAAAATGATGAGGGTCTTGGCAACAAAAATAAAGAGAGATGATTTTTTGCCAAGTATTGAGAAGGATGACGATTCAGGGTGACAATTCAGGGCATTTCAATACCTCTTCACAAGGGCACCTCCTACTGACTCTGTTGTGATCATCACCTCAGAGAGAATGCATCTCCTCTGAAGTGGCCCTTTTACAACAGCCTCCTGCCTGGCCATTCTGCCTGTAGTCTCGCCACACTGTCACATGCGGGTATAATCCATAAATTGAAAATAAAGTGCATTGTAGTAGTTCTGTCTAATTAGAGTGGGAATAAGAGCTGTGTGTCTCACCATCATCTTCAGCCAAAAACTTGGAATGTTTAGGATTAGAAAAGTAAAAAATAAACAGGAGGAAAGGTTATATTAAATTGGTAGGTGAGTAATCATTATACATCATACAGTTCTCAAAGTATTTTCACATTTGATTTTTACAACACTTGGCAAAGAAATCCATTTCCAATGATGGATATGAGTCTCTCATGTGATGGAGATTTAATTATCTTGCTGAAAATCACAGAACTATTAAATGTTGCTAACTTCCAGTAGAGTACTATATAGAAAGTTCCAATTATTAAATAGTTCCTTCTTTTATCCAAACTCTTATTTCCCAAATTAGAGACAATAAGTTATGAGATCTAAATACACCAGGATTTATGAGAATAATAAATAGAGATTATAGGGATTTCTTTCTAAGTTTTTACACTAAGAACTCGATTTATGGTTTTCAACTTTTGTTTTTTACATGCCACTAAAGTTCATAGGGCACAATCTAAAAGCAGTTTTTAATATTCACTGTTATCAAGAATCAGGACAAAACAGTGGGGTTTCCATTCTTTAAGTTTATGTGACATCCAGACTAGCTGGTCTGATGTCATGAACAGCCCGGTGGCCTTCCTCTCTTCTCTGCCTACAAATCTCAGTTTCGTTCCTGGGAAAGAGGCCTGGCTCTAAAAGGCAGGAGATCAAACTACTAGAGAAAAGACTGGCAATATCAATTCCTCTCTCTCAAGCCGTGTCCGAATAGTAACAATCTTTTCCTCATTACTCACACCTTGAACTTGAGCTTCTCTTGCCTGCCTCACTTCCCTGCAGATGCACACACAAATGCACACACTTCCAGAATCTAGGGCCTCTGGATCAATTTTAGACTGTTCTACTAAAAAAAAAGCTGCACCACAGTGAGAATTTCCCTGGACTTGACATTGGAAGACCACAATTAACTCCTAGTCCTTCCTCATGTAATAAGCACAATCTTTAGCTAATATTTGTTGAGACTTACTTAATTACACACATTATTCTTAGTATTGTATGTGAACTAATTTATTTCTCATAGCATCAATATCAGCTAAGTATTATTATTATTACCATCCCCATTTTACCTCTATAGAGTTCAAGACACTGGCAGACTGGGATACTTGCATAAGCTGGTTAGTAGCAGAGTTAAGACCATTGGCAATTTACTAATTCTATCTGAACTTACTTCTTCATCAATGAAATGAGGATAATAACAAACCCCTCACAGAGCTGTAGCTGGACTACAGAAGAAAATGTATGTTAAAATACTTATTAAGCTGTGAAAAGCTCTGTAAGTCCAAATAGTGTTGTTACTGACTGATGTCTTGATACCAAACTTAATCAGATTCTAAATAATGTCTGGCCCCAATCCATGGCTTTCTCAGACTTTCTAGCTACTTTCATTCTGGGCATCCACTTCCATTTGTAGCCTGCAGTTACATATTCATTGACATTACCAATAAGAACCTCCAACCACTAAATCAAACAAACAATTTTCCCAACTATATCTAGTTAGCCAATATGGGTGTGCTGAGTTTATACATTCCTTAAATGAGAACTGTCCACATGGCTCTAGACTATAAATTCATGATATAGACAATCATAAAAGCTATTATGGAACAGCTAATATCCCCACAAGTACGAGAATTTATATTGGAAATGTGTTCCACAGAGGATAGAACCACCCCATCACTAGTGAAAGGAAAAACAGGAAACAGTAATCAAAAGACAGGCAAAGTGTGGCCAGCACAGTGTCATTTAAGCATGTGGTTTGTGTCTCTTATGTGCCTGTAATGGCATACTGTTCTCATATTGAAAAAAGCACTGGATCCATAAATCGATCTATGGGTCCAGGGGAACATTGTTTGTCTCAGTGTTTCTATTCTATGTTAGGCAGAGTGTCCTTCTGATCCAGCCTTCCTTTATATTTTTAGTAAATACTTGTTTGCAAACTGTGTTTTAAAACCTTTTGCTCTACTCTGGACCAATATAGTTTAAATAACAAATTGGGGGTGAGCAGAATCTTTTCTTTCCTGTATAAAAGAAAAGGAAGTCCATTATCTCTTTTTTTTTAACTTTTTTTTTATTGCTGTTCCATTATAGTTGTCCCCATCTCTCTCCCCCTACCCTACCCACCCGCACCTCCCACGTTCAATCCTCCCCCCATTTTCTTTGTCCATGGGTCCTTTATACATGGTCCTTGACTTGACCCTTCCCCTTCTTTCCCCTGTTGTAGCAAGACTGCTATAGTGCTGTAGCCTCATTTATAAGCTGCCTATAAGATTATATTGGAGTATCCGGAGTAGCTATATTAGCAACAGGCAGAATGGGTCTGCTGGCTCTGCTTTTGGGCCACAGTCTCCCTTCATGAGGTGAGACCCAAAGGAGAAAGACAGCAAGGCTTATAAAGCATCTTACAAGTTTCTTTTCAAGTCCGCCTGCCTATATTCTATATTCTTTCACTGTTAAATCATACACTATCACATACATGAAGAAGTAGGCCCCGAAGGGTTGATTTCTCCAAGGAGCATAGTTGGAAACAGAGCCCAAATTTCCTAACTTTGATCTATAGTTCCTCAGAGTGAACCAACATTAATGAAACTTAATCAGCAAATATTTACTGATCTTTTTTTGTGTGCTAGTGAGTGTAAGACTTGATCTTTGATCAAAAGGACCTCGCACTCTATTTTTGAAACTAGATTTACATGTGTAGAAATTTTATACACATGCATATACAAGTTATTGACAAACTAAAATATAAACTTATCATAGTGCGTATGAGATGAATTTGCAAGTTTTAGGTACATATAATAAGTTTAATATATTTGGATGAGGGTATGACTTCAAAAGTTTGATCAATTGTGCAGGTTATACATTTTTATATTTATACATGGGTCAAATAAATATAAGCAGAGGAGAAGAAGGAAGGAAGGAAGATAGGAGGGAAGGAAAGAAGGAAGGAAAAACAGGGAGGAACTGAGGGAAGAAAAAGACATAATAATGGGGCAGTCAAAGTGAATAAATATATACTGTGAACAAGCTCAAGTGTAATCACTCTTAGAATCTGTTAAAATACCATCACCTGATCACTGTTCACATTTGAGCACACTAGAGTCAGTTGTGTGACACACCCATTCACACTTTCACTAACATATAATCACACTGAGAGGATCCATTTTCCTTTGACAAAGTTAATGAGCCTTCATATTTTTATCAATTTTACTTTTTTGTCAGGCCCATAAACTTTTCTTGGTTCGTCACGCAAATGGCAATCGCTCCAATGGCAGGTTTATCCCACCAGCTCTCTAGATAACCACAGGCACGTCTGAACCCACAGCATATAAACAATAGCATCCTTCCTTCTCTAATTATATTTACAAGTGTATGTCTGTGTATATTTATGTGTATAACATACACTAACATAGCACATGGAAATTCACCACAGTGTTCTCTGAGTAAATAAACCCAAAGCTCAATTGTCATATTTGCAAAAGACATCAATGTCTCAGGCCAACTGGTAAATTGATTATAATTCTATGGAAAAATATAAGATATATTGTTAAATTTTTACATTGACAATTATTTTTTTCTCAGCAACATTTGCTAACTGGTATTCTTTTGTAATGTACATGGGAAAGTGTTAGAGTGAGTATATATTTTATCATCCATATCACAGCAGTTTTGGGGTTAAGAAGAATGAGATTAAATAATTACATTGGGACAACAAGCATAAGCCAGGTCTGTCACAAGTAAACAGGACAGTGTATGTGGTCACTCAAGCTAGTGACCATAATGTTATAAAGTTTATGTTGGCAATGTGAACATTAGTATAATATAAAGTGATGAGTAAATAAGGGGAGATGCACATGTGGCAGATATTAATGGAAATGCTTCATTTTTTATTTCTTAATTGCTGCCCTTGGGGGTTTTATGAAATAATCATTATTCTTATTTCTGTATCGTCAATGAACACCAGGATCTCTCACTGCTTTTTTTTTTCTGTTTTTTTTTCCCTCTGCATCTATTCACACATCCCATTACACATGGAATGAATTGCATGAATCTGATACAGCATTTGTGGCTAACTCTCTAAACTCTGAAGAAAATGTGCAGCTCTGACCAGCATTTATCAAACTGGTCAAGGGAAGCAATTACTAAAATAGTTCCATTCAAGACTACCAAGTACAATCTATTAAAAGCTGGTGTAAATGCTTCAATGCCCAGTAATAAATAACTATTCCATGCTTAATTAAAATTTTAATTGTTTTAACTTTATAGTTTATAATCCAGATTATGGAATATATGGCAGACTCAGAGTCGTGAAGCTATGAAAACATCTTGTTACTCTTTATAACTATTTAACAGAGAGAAGCCAGACTTTGCTGGTCATGGGCTTTGTAAATTGTCATGGTAACAATTAGTGTGTTTACTCCATTGACGAGTATAAATGAGAATTTGGGGACTTCTGCATTGATCTAGTACACAGTTTAAAGGCTCAGGGAAATGTTGGAGAAGAAGAAAGCTGGAGAAAAGGCCATGATAAAGCAAATATGGAGTATTAGAGTATTATGAAGCAGCAAGAAGGGAGTAAGAGCAGAGTAGCTTGGCAGAGAAGGAGCTCAAAATATAGAGTAAGGCCAGGCCAAGAAAGGTATTTAGATCATGGAAGTGTTAGGTGGGCTAAGGCAATCAAAATAATGGCTCCTCAGATGTTCACATCTAATACCTAGAGCATGTAATTTTGTTACTTTAAATGGGAAAAAAAGGACTTTGTAGACATGATTAAATGAAGGGTCTTGACATAGGGAGATTATCATGGATTATCTGGGTCTGTCTACTTCAACTACATTGGAACCTAGCTGGTGTGGCTCGGTGTATTCAGAGTCTGCCTACAAACCCAAAAGTCGCTGGTTCAATTCCTGGTCATGGCACATGCCTGCATTGGTGGGGTGTGAGATGCAACCAGTCGATGTCTCTCTCTTACACTGACCTTTCTCTCCATCTCCTCTGTCCCTTCTCTCTAAAAATAAATAAATAGATAAAATCCTTTTTAAAAAGGTATTTAAATCAAAGAATTTATTCATGTATGGTCAGCTGAAGAGGTATGGGCCAAAACGATGCGATGTAGCTGGCTTTGAAGATGGAAGATAAGGGTCGTGAGTCAAGGTATGTGGGTAGCCTTGAGAAGCTGGAAAAGTCAGGATGGATCATCTTGTAGAGGCTCCAGAGAGTAATGCAGCCCTACTAGCACCTAGATCGTAGCCCAGTGGACTTGTGTTAGATTTCTGCCTTACAGAAATATAAGGTAATGAATTTGTGTTGTTTTAAGGCACTATGGTCATATTAATTTTCATAGTAGCAATATAAAACCAATATAAAAATTCTGAGTGGAGTGATGATATGATGATATCTGTGACCCACATCTCAAGTAATCCCTCTGGCAAACATGTGGGGAATATATAATATTATCAGAGGGGCAAGTTGGCAGCAGGAAGACTAGTTAAGATGGTAGGTGAAAACCAACTATAGTTGCTTGGGTTGGGGTAACCAAATGATAAGAAATGGTAATATTTGGATAAAATTTGGGTGTAAAATAAGCATAAAGGTAGTTTATAAAGGAATAGTGCTAGATGAAACCATCCTGCAGCAACAGTCTAGTATGGCAGCCACTAGTTACACATGGCTATAAATTGAAATAAAGTAAAATTCAATAGAATTAAACTTTCAGCTTTTCAGTTATACTAGTCATATTTCAAGTTTGCAATCGTCACATGTGGCTAGTAGCTATGTCACTGGACAGCACAGACAAAGCCTGTTTTTATCATCACAGAAAATTCTTTGGGGTGTGACTGATGGCAGTGAGACATGATGGAGAAGAAATAAACAGAAGGGTCAAGGACAGATGCCTGGGTTAGTCTAACTCTCGGAGTCAGGGATAGAGTAAAAAGAAGGTCATCAAAAGAGACTAAGAGTGGTTAGTGTTTACCTTTTCCAAGATTTAAAGATATCAAAACACAAATTAGAGACTACACATAATCAAAATTTCAATTCTACGTGTGATTAGCATAATTGTTGTTTCTACAAAGATTTAGCAGTTGAGTGAACTAGTAAGCTGGAGATATTAACTTTCTCTGAGATTCCAGTTGTCACTAAGTGCCTTCTAAAACGGACCTTTGGCTCCGATGGACAGTCAGGAAAGGAGGGGGGCCATGGGGAAGGGCGTAGCACGCACATGAGTAAAGTGTGGCTGCCTTTATGGATTTGTGTCGGATCATCTTTGAAGAAGACAGGGAGAGGAAATGGGAGGAGGGGCTGATAAAAAAGGAAAACAAAGTTAACTTGAGCAATAAAACCAACACGTTACTTTTTCTGACCATTCCCAAATTCACAAGAAACTTAAAGTTTTCTATTTATTTTTCCTTTTGTTTGATAACTAATGATTTATGTTACTGATAAATGATAGTGGCTGAGAATTTTTCAAATATCTCTTGTTCTCAGCTGCAGCAGTGTGTTTGGTGTCTTGGAAGCAGTTGACCTCTGATGCCATATTATTTGATGGTTTTGATGTGTTCTTTAAAGGCCAGAAAAAATCAAGAATCTTACACAGACTCAGACCTTAGGTGAGAGACAAATGGGACTCTGAGATTGGGAAAGAACTTTAAGAGTTGGAGTTTCTGAGAGGGGCAGCAAGTAGTACAGAAGGTCTCCATTATTTTGATTGTTATAATACAGTATATGTAGCAGTTATCTAGCAAGTATTTCCCAACTTGAGTCAGCTCTTTGATTTTTTTTTTGTTGTTGTTATGGAGTAATGAGCAAATATTGACTTGAGTTCAGCTTTCCTTAATTACTGCCTTGGGGACACCAAATGAAGGAAATTGAGAAAAAGAATTGAGTAAAATTAACTAAGAAATACAACATTGCTGAAAGAAGAGAGAAAAGAATAAGCCAGATTCATTCATTCAACATGTATTTATCGAGCACTTACTGTTTGTCAATCTCTGTTCTTGGTTTAAAGAGTGAAATGAGTGCAAGCCATAGAGTTTTTGCCCATGGAACTTACATTTTACTCTACATAGGCAATTTTTTTTAACTTCTTAGTTTTTTGTGTGTTTTTTAAAATACTTTTTTTTCTATTACAATTGATATATAATATTAGTTTCAAGTGTATGATATACTGATTAGACATTTATATAACTGGTGAAGTGATCAGCCAATAACAAGTCTGGTACCTATCTGACACCATATAGTTATTATAATATTTTTGACTATGTTCCCCATCCTTAAGGAGTGTACCTTATATTCCTCTGGCAGTTCTTATTACTGACAATATAGACAACTTAATCTCCTCCTTTTTTTTACCTATGCCCCCAACTTACCTCCCATGTGGCATAAAAGATTTAATGGTACAAATTCTGGGTTTTTATTTCATCCAGAGGAATTATCTCAATTGCAATTTTAAAAAGACCAGTATCTAAGATCAAAGATTGAATACTTTACTTGTCATGATCTCTAAATTTGTACATGATAATTTTTATAAAATTTTGTCAATATGTTCTTGGATTAAATCCCAGGGATACAGATAACTCTTTGTATCTTTAACTAGTTTAGCCTCCACCTCTGTGGTAGTATATATGGAAAGTTCTATCAGGGTCAGACCAAAGAAACCAATGTCAAAGAGCTTTTTCCCTATTTTTTTCTTCTAGGAGTTTTGTGATTTCAGTTCCTATGCTTAAGACCTTTATCCATTTACAGTTCATTTTTATGAGTGATGTTAAATAAAGGTCTAATTTCATTCTTCTAAGTGTGGTTATCCAGTTTTCCCAACACTATTTTTGGAGAGACGATTCTTTCCCCATTGATTATTCTCGGCTCTCTTGTCAAATATTAGTTAACTGTATATGTGTGAGTTTATTTCCAGGCTCTTGATTCTAGTTCATTAATCTGTGTGTCTATTTTTATGCCAGCACCATCCTGATTGGATAACTATAGTTTTATAGCATAGTTTAAAATCACAAAGTGTGATGTTTCCTTTATTTTTTTTTCTATTTCTGTGAAGTATGTCATGATAAATTTGATAGGGATTATGTTTAATTTCTAGATAGCTTTAGATAGTATGGACCTTTTAACAATATTAATTCTTCTAATTCATGAACACATGTATCTTTCTATTTATTTGTATCTTATTCAATTTCTGTCATGTTTTGAAGTGTAGAGCTCTTTACCTGCCTTGGCTAAATTTATTCCCAAGTATTATATTGTTTATGATGGTATTATAAGTGAGATTATTTTCTTTCTTTGTTTATTTTTCAGATAGTTTATTATTAGTATATGGAAACACAACTGTTCTTAGATGTCAATTTTAGGTACTACAAATTTACTGAATTTGTTTATTATATTCAATACTTTTTTTACTGGAGTCTTTAGGGTTTGCTCCATATATAAGACCATGTCATCTACAAACAGAGACAATTTTTCTTCTTTATGACCCATAATGTCATACCTTTTACTTCTTTTTTGTACCTAATTGTTCTAACTAAGACTTCCAGCCCACAGTCTCGGTTTCATGACTAGGTAGGCCATTCACTATGTTCTACTGATGGGTGAGCTTACTGGCTAAGCTCTCTGGGCAGGTCCCCAGGTGTACCCTGCAGTTGGATGGAGTCACTGTCTAGGCTTCATAACTGGGTGGGGCCCCGAGCTTTCTTTAGCAATTGGACAGGTGTATAGGGTGGGCTGTGCTGCTAGGCAGGTTGAAAACTAGGTTCTGTGCTTGGGTGGTACTGTAGGCTGGGCTGAGGTGCTGTCCAATGTCTCTTTTTAGGCTCCCTTGTTATGCAGGGCCAGAGGCTGTGCTCAACAGTTGGGCGAAGCTGCTGGTTTGGCTCTCAGCCTGAGCAAACCTATAGGACAGGTCCATGATCTCTGGCTGGGTTTCTTGGTGGGATAGGACTGGAGATTATGCTGAGCAATTGAGCAGAACTGTGATCTTTCTCACCTGCCCAAATAGGCTGTAGAGTGTGTTTGTTGGCTGCCAAGCATCTGTGGACATGCTGCTATTGGGGCAGGTCTAGTGGTTACGTTCAGCGGTTTGAGCTTGCTTCCTGGACTAAATGGGTCATAGAATGGGCTCTATGGCTGGTATGGCCTATTAGCTGGGGTCCCATACTGGGTAGAACTGCCCACCAAGCTCACTGGCTAGATGAGGCCATCAGCTCAGCTCTAAAGATGGGCAGAGCCACTGGCTGAGACATCTACTCAGGCACAGCTGCAAGCAGCAATGCAGCCTGCCCTGATCTGATCTCTGGTTGCCGTAAGCACTGCCCCCTTCTTCATTTTTACCTGATCCCTAGTTGTTAAGCTCTATAAATATAGCATTGATCCCCATGATACAAGACCCAAGCAGGCCTTCTGAAAAGTGTCCTGTAACACAAGGAAAGCTGGATACCCACCTTGGATCCCTTTTCCCCCTGGAGAAGCCACATGCCCTGAGGCACCCCCTTGTTGATGTGTTGTAGTCGCCTGGGGCAATGGGGTTGATGTAAAACTACTCTTCTTACCTTTCTAATGTAGTTCTTCTTGGTCTGTTTATCAGGTGTGTGTTTCAGTCTTACCCCTGGGTTCTGAGATTCTCACAATGTTGTCTGGTCTATGAATAATTGTCCATTATTCTTGTAAGGGGGACTGAAGTCTGGAATCAACCTATGTTGCTATCTTGATGACTTCACTCTGTTCTGAGTATTAACATTAATGTTTTGCTAAAGCCTTTAGTTGAGTAACTGGCACATAATATCCATTATTATTCTCATATGTGAATTCTTTTTCTGGTTTCACTGTGGAGCCAACGTTTCTGAAATAGCTTCTGCTCCACTCTATTTGCTCCACTCATTCTGATGAAGATACATCTTATTAGAATTTTGACATATTTTGTGATTTTGTTTTTCCATGCTATTAATCAAGAAGTTAAAATATTATAAATGTTGGTAGTTATGAAGTTATAATTATAAAGTTTAAAAAGCCCTGAAAATATATACTAAGACATACCTATATTCTCCTTTGACAAGCAAATAAAGCAGAAGAGCATGGTTTTTTACTGGCTTTTCTCTTGGGCGTTCTGGAAGGTAGTCTTTCCCAACTCTTGTTTTTATTTCTCTACTTCATTTTGATTCTCTCCCTCCTGCCAACTTCTGCACCTGATGAACAGACACATGAGTATTCACACAGTGAAGGAATGCTCACGTGCACGCTGAGTAGAAAGTGAGCAGAGAAAGGAAACAGGTTCATAGCAAGGGGATGAAACTGAGAACCTAAGCAAACCTGTGCTCCAGCCAAGCTTATTGAATGCAAGCAGCAGAAACTTACTCAAATTAGCTCCAATGAAAAGTGGCAAGGGAACCTTCTTGTAGTTGCAGAAAGTAAGGAAGAGTTAAAACTCTTCCTTAAAACTCTTCCCCTTTGCTTAAACAAACAAAAAGTCCACAAATGTCAAAGGAAAACAAGAAAAGCTCCCCACTGGCCAGAGGTGAAAAAAGTTGATCAATAAATAACATAGTATTAATTATAAACTAAAATATAAAATAAATATGCATAACTTTCTATATATCCATTATATGGCTATAAATAAATGATTGAATACATACATATTTGGGAGAGGAGAGACAAGTCTGCTCTGTGAAAGAATTCCAATAATATATGTAGATACTCTGTTTCTAAGGAGAAAGAGCACATAACTCCCCATTTCTTAGCTACGGGCAGCACACAGTGACTTCCTTCTAAACTGTACGGTATGAAAAGAATAGACAATAGATTAAATTTATAGTGGAGAAACCGGACAAACCCAGGTGATCAGGTTCAACATCACCAATGATGGGCCATCTTGATAGCATGTACCTTTGATGTGATGTGATGAGAATGGCACTTTATCTCTGTGGTCTTCCTTTCAAACATACATGACCCTGGTGTAATCATTAGGAAAACAACCCACAGACAACTCCTAATTAGGATGCACTACAAGGCACCTGCCCAGCACTCTTCAACACTGTTAGAGTCATCCAAAAGAAGAATGATGAAAAACTGTAACAGCCAAGAGAAGATGTGACAATTTAAGTAACATGGTGTCCTAAATAGGATCCTGGAACAGAAAAAAAACATGAGGTTGAAAACTAAAGAAATCTGAATAAAGTATGTACTTTATTTAATAATATGCATCAATATTGGTTCATTAATTATAACAGATATATTACATGTAAGATGTTAATAATAGGGAAAGTTGAGTGCAGGATTTCTAGGAGCTGTGTACCCTCTTCATGTTTTTCATACGTGTAGAACTGTTATAAAAATAAGTTCATTAAAATAAAAAAGTTGAGGGAGCGCAGTCTGGCTGGTTACTGAAAGTGAAAGGGAATCTCCCAGAATCTGCAGCAGGACTCATGGTCATAACCACGGAAATCAGAGTGGGGATGAGAGAGGAAGAAGGTCCCCCTTTCTGTCTTCCAGAAGCTACAAGATCATGTATCAGTGTCCTCTGCCATTTTGGCTTCTTTCTTGTGACATGTTTCATCTAACTAGGAACTGACTATGCACAGTCCACCATGGCTACCATCCCTGACATTTCAATCATTGTATCAGTGTCAATAAGTGCCTCAGCCACCTGAACTCAAATTCCTTTATTCAGATTAGATATAGAATGTGATTAGCTTCCAGCCAGCCTATAGTTTTTCTGTCCTTGAAACAGGTAAGCAACCTTAGTCTAAATGGTCATGTTGGCAGAAGGAAGTGAAGGACCACGTGGTGGCTCTTTCTAAAACCCTCAAGAGAAAATTTTTAAGACAGTTGGTGGGGACGGGGGAGGATAGTGAAATAGGTTTAGCACATATGACACAAACTAAATATAAATATATATTTATGCTATAAATAGATTATAAAGCATATAAGTTTTATATATAATAAATATAAATTATAAAGCCTAACATAAATGTAAAGCAATGGTATAAATTATTCTGTTATAGGTTGTCACAATAGAGTGACACGATACCAAACACAAAATCTTGATGTCATCAGATAGAAAACATGAATTTAACGTAGGGTTCAGCAGATGTGGGCTGGGCTGGGAAGATCTAGCCATGCAGGTGTGGTTATCAGTGGAGTATGTCACAATCATGATGTCTGGGGATACTAGTTGTCAGCTGGGACAATAAGGACATCTACGTCACATGTCTCTTATTCTCCATCAGGCTAGCTGAGACATGTTCTCACTGCAAAGTCAAAGGAAGAAAAGAGGAGATGGCAATGGCCTGTACTTTTACAAACCTCTACATGCATCACAACTGGGAATACACAGTGGACAAATCAAATCACCTAGCCTGAATGGGAACCAAGAATACTAAGGACTGCTAAGTAACATTGCAGAGGCTGTGGCTTAGGGGTGGTGACAGGAGGTGAAGAATTGGGATTATTAATATAATCAATGTACCACATAAATGAAATATTAAGGTAATCAGATGGTGGGATTCATTTGTGAAGCCCACCCAGGGGAAGGAATTTTGAATAAATGTTTAAGCCAAATTGTAGGAGAGCACATATAGATATAGTCATCATACAGCATGATTTAAAGGTATTTCTACTTTTGCTATTATGGATAAAGGGATCAAAAGAAGACAGGATGTAGCTTCTTCTATGTCCTGAAGTAAAATTATGATTCAGTTATTAACGCTGCGGCTCAGTACCCCACAAGAAGCAATGCTGCATCCTTCCGTTTGGCCTTACCTGTTGTGACATGGCTCCAGGGAGCTGATGCATGTGGAATTCGTTTCATGTCTCATTCACAGAATGCCTGAATGTTGTTTTTTGTTTTTTTTTTTTTAAGATTTTACTTCTTCATTTTTAGAGAGAAGGGAAAGGAGGGAGAAAGGGAGGGAAGGAAACATCAGTGTGTGGTTGCCTCTCGTGCACCCCCTTCTTGGAGACCTGGCCTGCAACCCAGGCATGTGCTTTGACTGGGAATGGAACCAGTGACCCTGTGGTTCAAAGGCTGGCACTCAAGCCACTGTGCCACGCCAGCCAGGGCAGAATGCCCGAATTTTGAAAATACCTCTATGATGTTTCAGTTACCTAGTGTGTGATTTCACAAACTCATGGTCTTCAAAAGAAAAAACATTAACTTCTCAGAAGCTTGAGGTTCTTTGTTATTAAAACCCAGTAGGACACACAGGAGCACATGGGTCACATTTGATAAAATGTCATGCATTTTATGGGCAACAGAACTGTACATTATGCAAACTCGGAGTTGAATAGATGGCACCAGATTCAGATAAAATATATCAAAACCATCCTATGTATAATATATTAGCAAAGAGATCACAGTCTTCCCATATCTCAGGTTTCTTAAAATACTTTGTATAAATAAAGAAAATGACATTTGAGGCCAAGGCAGCAACTAGATAAATAAATGTGCAACTAAGAACAAATAACATTTTTAGACTCTAACAAGAAAAATATAAAATAAAATTACATCTTTCTTCCATTAAATGAGAAGAGATAAGAATACACAAGAGATGATCAAATATTTAACATCCTTTTGTTACTTCTGCAGTATATTTCCAATCTTGTAATTTACCAGGTCTACTCACTCCTTCCCATGCTTGCCGCCTGAATTAAACCTGTTGTTTTTTTTTGTTTCTTGTCCAAAATTAATTGAGAATAGGGCAATGTTGCAAATGTTTGGCATTTTCCTCATGCCCATGGCAGACAGCACAGGTCTATTTGGGGCTAGATCAGGTCCCAAAATCCACCTCAATTTATTCCCTTGGTTAACTCCATTGTGAGGTTAGAATTAGCAACAAGGGAAACCATCTCCAAGTCATTCACACTTCCTTCTTCCCTACATGTTTACATTTAGTTGATTCCTACTCACCCCTCAAATGTCAGTTCACTTGCTTCTCCAGGAAGCCTTCCCAGAGAGATCATCCTAACTTTGGTACATCTCCTGTGTCCTCATAATACCTGGGCATACCTTGACCAAAGAGCTATTTCCACTGTATCATCTGCTCCATTTAGTTCTCTATCCCACTCACTAGTCTCTGAAAGAAACATAACTAAGAAGAGAGAACAACTCAATTGTGATTTGTCTATAAGTGGCAGCCGAATCTCACAGCACAGTGCTCAGAACGTGGTGCATACACTTGAGGTGAATGTGTCCACACCTGTGGAGTGAGAGCATAACTAGAAAGTGAATGAACTTGGAAAGAAAAGCCCCATGTTTGTATCTTTCCTCTAATCTATGCTCCTCACCCAGAAAATGGCCAAGTGTTGGTGACATTTTTCAGAGCTTCTTTGCACCAAAAATAGTCCGACTGGAAAATATTGGTCTTCTACAGCACGTCTCTGAAATTCCTGGGCTAAGGTGAGGGGGTGGAGAGGCACTGTGGTGCTAGCAGAAGAGACTTTATTTTGGGCTCCATTTAGAGCACTGAGGACAGAAGTTTATTTATTGGAGCAGCTGAGTGGCACAACCAGAGCAGTGGGGCTGAGAATCGTCCGGAGACCACAGCTTACCTGTGTCAGGTTACTTACAATTTTTGAGCCTCTTTTTCTGCCCTAGGGATAACAAGAGCTACCTTTCTAGAATACTCTTAGGGGCTGTTGTGACAAGCCAGACAGATCACTGCATTCCTCTTAACCTGGAGGCCACACTGGTGATATTCACAGGACCCTAGCAGCTGCTGACGGCCACAGAATAAAGTTGGAATATCTGCCAGCATCCTTTTATTCAAGGAGATGGGGACATATTAATTCAGTATTAAAATAAATATGTATATACATGTATAAAATGTAAAATGCTTATGAATATTTATGGTAAATCACAGGACTTCAAAGAAATTTAATGCTAGGATCAGGGAGCAACAGACTATACCTTGAATTACCCAAGGATTCATATTTACTTTCCTCTGTTGCTAAGTTTAAAAAGTTAAAATAATCCAGGATTATGGTAAATGATTTCAAACATAATTGTGTAAGATCATCAGAATTTTAAATTTTAAAATGATTTATTGACAATTTTTCCTTAGAAATGAGTCCTGTAACTTGAGTTAGTGCTTATAGATCCAAATTCAGTAGAGGTTAAGCTGTCTTATTTTATAGCCCACATATGGAATTCTTAATGATGCATAATCTACATCATTATTTGCCTGAGCACCTAATTAATTTATATTTTGCCATTCATGAATGCCAACTATATCACTTTTTTGGCAGACCCTTACATGTAAACAATAGGAATGGGAATAGGAAGGAATTTTAGACTTTCTGCTCTGACTCACACATACAATAGGGGTGGCAACTCAGACTGTTGAACAAATACAGCGCAACTCATCCGGTGTGGAAGAACTTTCAAACACAGCATGCACAAGGTGCTATTCTGTGTTTGCTTTTAGGATGTGAGAAGAAATTCCATGTGAGTGCTTTGCAAGAACAAGAAATTGTCACCACTGTTGAATTCCATATAACAAGCAGACTGCTGTCAATGTGATCACATTAACACTGCTGCTTAAAGAGATACCGACATGTGCTCCCGACTCACACACATGCCTGAATGACCACACAAACATACACATGCAAGGCAGTTCAGTAGATGGTGAAAATAAGAAGCTATGAGGTTAAAAATCATCAATCCAAAGCATAGACGACATATGGAAGTCTAGGACTACCGCAAATGTAAAAGAGAAGCCAAGTATAGAAGATACATTATGAGGAGAGAAAAACAGAATTTTTCAAGGTAAAACCAAAATTTGACTATGAAAAATACCTGACAAGAGGTGTTGTTATAAGCTGATTAAAAAGTATCTGCATTTTTCCACATTCTATCTGCACCTGCTTCTAATTTCCTTTAATTTCTGTTTCATATTCTTTGTGAGTGAAGTTTGGGTTGTTTGGAGAGTGTTTGCATTTTGTGCTTTGGGGCTGTTTACCATTAAAAGAAAAATACAGACAGAACAGGAAGACCTTAGAGCATCAGAGCCGGGAACAGTTTTAAATATCATTTCTGTGGTTTCCTTTGAGTTCTGAAACTGGAAAATAGATCCTAGAACAAAAATGTTCATATTTATGAATTGGTCCCAGAAGGCTAGCTATTCTTTGTCATCTACAAAATGTCCTATCCTCTGATTTACCTGGAGGCGCTGATACGGCTGCAGATTGTTCGAAGAAAGCCTTTCTCTTCAAGACTCAAAGGACAAAGGATGCTGTTTTTTTTTCTAACAATTTATTTTTCAGGTTCATCTTGATTTAGTGATAAAAGAGAGTACTCATGCTTGATAAGTACTTTGGGCCTGATGATAAATGCCATGGTTGGGTATTATTTCTATTCAAGTGTGCAAAACCCTGGAGATTTGATTGCTAGTGGTGGACTGCATTATCTGAATAAGGCTTCTTGCCCAACTTCAGTGGTCTGTCTGTTGAAATGGTTTGATCAAACTGTCCATGAGGTACCTGCAGTTCCAATACCAAAGACCATTTGGTTGTTGAGAGATTCTTAACCCCATTGTGTCTTCTAGATTAAAAAATCTAATTCTAGAGCCTAAAGATACTGAAATTACATTCAGCATTCTGGTCACTTTTAGCTCTGAGGTCAGATTGCCATCGATATTCAGGAGGAGATAGTGACCACTTCACCTGAGTCACATTTCTAAAGAAGTCCCTTTTGGACTGTTGAGAGTATGACAACTGCATAAGCAGTGAAACTCTTTAAGGAATTAATATTGGCCAGTATTGTCGAAAACAGTCTAATTCAGGAGACAAGCAATGATAAGAATAATCTGCATGCATCTTAAATTGTCAGTGCATTAAACCTTTTCGAAGAGATGCACACTGAAAACTGAGTGCAACATGTGGTCAGACTAATACTGAAATGGTTCAGGGATTAAATTCAAAATTAAAAACATCACCCTCCAACAAGATCCAGCGTGGTCTAGATCTGTATTCCATATACCCCTTAATAGATGTGTGTGTTTTTAAGGTTTTCAAATTGATCTGCTTTAAAGAACACTGAAAAGATGCATTCAGAATAACCAGGAGCTTTAGGTGTAGTCCAAATCCAAGTGCCATTGAAAAGACAATACTGGTGAACTCAGGGCTGTTTCTTTAGTATCGTGATAGGAATATTCATTTCCTCCACGCATGCATGGGTCTATTCAGGTTCTTGTAAGAAGACACAAATTTAAGAGTTTCTGCAGGTAAGCAAATGTTACCATAATATTTTTGTTTTACTGACTCATCATGATAGGGATTGGTGGGACTTAAAAGAGAAATATCAGGAAAACAATTTGTGTGACTGGGGAAGAGGAGCCGGAGGAGACAATACCGAGGGCAGAGGATACACAAATTTGATCCAATGTTAAGAGTTTCCAATATTATTAAACTGGCTCAGCTGGGTAACTTGCTAAAACGGGACTGAATAAGTCAGAGACAGAGCCAAAGACTGGAGCCCTGAGGGTTTAGAGGAGCTTCGTGAGTTCACTTCAAGGAGAGTGTCACCAGCAGCCTCAGTACAACCCCTACAGGCGGTGCCTCTCCAGAAGGGTTGCATCATAGTCTTTCCTATAAGTCAGGGCACACCCCTGGCTCGGGGAAGTAGGTTGCCAGGCTGAGTTGATACCCAGCAGCAGCAAGGAAGGAGGCGAGAGCTACAAGAGCTGTTCCTCAAACTTAGCTTTTATTATACTCAGTCTCACATGAGATAGAATAACAACATTACATTAATATCCTGTCTTCTAAAATATCACACACAGTTAACACAAAACAATCGATGGGGGATTAATGAACCTGAGTCCCAGAGTCTCAGTCCCAGGTCCGGGAGACAACATCAGTGAGTGGGTATCTCGGTGTGATTGGAGAGGTCTCTCAGGCTGGAAGTCCTGGAGCTCAGTTGGCCAGAACTTCCTGTGATAAGTGGCCCAGAGTAGTGTGGAACAGCATCTCAATGTGGGAGTTTTGCTGTCTCAGTGGTGCCTCTGAAGTCCACTGCAATTATACTCAAATTCTTGGGACCTGGTTGAGCTGTGGCTCAGAACCAAGGGCCCCCAGCACTGTATCAGCAGGTGTGCCCTCTCTGAAGACAGGTCTGTGTGTTGATATCTCAGGTATGCTGCCCTGGCAGACATTTGGCAGGGTGCCTGGTGTGACTTAGGAAGTTTCCTTCTTGAACCAAAGTGTCATGGCTGACTGGCAACCATCTCAGTTGACGTGAGTGATGTCATTTTGTTTTATGCATTTTATGCTATCTTGACAGGGCCAGCACCATTTTATTGGTCCTGCTCTCCACAGAGAACATCTTTATCACTAGCCAAAATAAAGTAAATGTTCCCTGAAGCTCCGCTTTCCAGTCCTCACAAAAGGTACTCTCCAACAGGTTCTTCTTCATCCTCAATGTCTGAATAAATCTATACAATTATATAGTCTACAGACTGCTCAGGGTCCTGGATAATGCTGCTATTCCCAACATAAGAAGCAGTTCTTGTTTTTTATTTCTGCCACATTATTTCAGCAGAAACTTAGAGTAATTTTTATCCTTTATTGTCCCTCACCTCCAACTGATTAGCCATTTCTTTGCATTCTACCCCTACATGTTCCCAAAACTGCCCATCTCGCACCGTCCTTTTCTTACATCACCTCACCATTTCTCTGTCCTGGACTGTGTCAACAGTCTTTCAACTGGTCTCCCCACTTCTCTTGTTACCTTCATTCCCTCCAAACTTTTCTATACACAGGTGGGAAGTACAGCATTTGGAAAATAAAAATTGGATCAGATCATTATAAAAAACTTTTATTGAAGTTTCCATGTTATTTAACATATCTCTAGCTCCTTGCTTTGGTCTATAAGTCTGTGCATTACTAGACCCCATCTTTCTCTTTCTCTCTCTTTTTAAAAAGATTTTATTTACTTCTTTTTAGAGAGAGGGAAAGGGCAGGAGAAGGAAAGGGAGAGAAATATCAATGTGTGGTTGCTTTTCTTGCACGCCCTACTGGGGACCTGGCCTGCAACCCAGGCATGTACCCTGACTGGGAATCGAACCAGCAACCCTTTAGTTCAATTCATTGAGCTGCACAAGTCAGGGCCCATCTTTCTCTTTAATTCATCTTATTCCAATTTCCCTCTAGTTCATTTTGGTACAGCCCTCCACATATCTCCCTTCTTTTTCCTTTGAGTTTCAGGGTAAATGTCCCTTCTTTATAAAACATCCCCAGAGGGACTCTGTTCTTCTCCCTCTCAACCCCTTGTTTGTTCCTTCAGAGCACTTAATAAATTTGAACGCTGTGTTTGGCTGCCTCCCCCAGAAACAATTAGCTCCATAAAGACCAACACCTGTTTGTCTTATTCATCATTGTATTCTTACAGTCTTAAAAATTGCCTGATGCATGGTGGATACCCAGTGACTATATTTTGAATAAATGAATGTCTCCAAGGTACTTCCCAAAAGTTTGTTACACGGGAATTTCTAGTAAGAGTAAAGTAGTCTTATTTAAAGATGCTATTGTCTTTGGTTTTATAGTGATTTAAATTATTTCTCACAAATATATTCTTCACTCAATTTCTCCAACCATATTCACATTAAGTTTATTGATGAGTAGTATTCATTAATAAGGTATAGATGGCATCAGTAAATTAAGAAGAGATGTGTGTCCAATGAAATCTACTTTTATGAACCATTTAAGTCTGTTCTCCAAGCTGTGACACAATCTTATCAACAAGTAGAAAGATAATTTGAGTAAATAAAATGGAAGTCCTATGCTTATTGTTATAACCAGAGTGACTCCAGGATTACCTTGGTGCTAATACTGACCCAAAAGTGAAGTAGATGTGCCCTTCCACGGCCTCAGACATCATTAGGAGAGAGCCTGCCCTGAGGTCATGTATGTTCCAGCACAGCTCCTGCCAGGGGCAATGATCAGTAGTGGGATATGGCCAACACAGGGCTCAACATGCTTTGGGAGGCCAAGACAGCTGGCTGAGGCAATTTGGCCTCAGAAGAATTGGCAGGTGCCTGAGACACACAGAGTGCATTGGATTACCTTCCCTTGCCCAAAATAAATTAAATGCTGATCAGCATTTCTCTTGGGATAATCCCTAAATTGGACCTGTGATATGCCATCAAATATCCACTCAAGAGAATCCAAATTACGCAACCTACCCTACTCTGGAAGGCTCAGTCACGTACACATCCATGGCAGACTTTTTGGATGAGCTTCAGTAGCTGCTTGTCCTAAAGGGATAAACACAGAATTCACAGGCAGCTTTTTGTGTCCACTCTTTTGAAGGTCACACAACAATTTCTGTTAATGAAGAATTTTATGTAATTTGGTTGGTAGGGGTGCTGGTATCAATGTGGAAAAATTGTGATCTCACTGAAAGATTTTGTTTTCATTTTCAGTCAGTCACCTTTTCAGAATAAAAGGCTTATTTGTATTAATTGTGATAAAAGCGCATGAAACAGTTTATGTGACAATAAGGTTAGTGAACGCAGTTCATATTTCCAAACACTTTAAACAGAAGTAATATATCACTTTCTGAAGAAGTCTTTCTAATAAATGACACATATGCTAATTTTCCTTATTTGCTGTTTTTTCATATTAATACATCCCAGTTATTATAATTGTTTCTTATATTCAATTTTAAGGACTTTATTTTCCTTTTGAAAATAAAATGCCACAAACTGAACATGATGATGTAGATTTATGCATATTGATGTAACTGAGACTAAACTGCAAAATAATAAAGAGAAAAGTAGATATAAAATCAGATATAAATTCCCTTTAAAAGAAATCTCAAGTTCTTTGCCAGGCTTTTGTGTTACTAGAAGGTCCTTACATTCACTCAATTGCTGTTTGGGTTGGGGGAATGCTGGGAGCAAGTTTGAAAGTAGAAGCAAAGGAAATATCAAATTGTTCTTCCAAATAGACTGAGAAGAATTTAGAGGGGAGAAGTCTAGGGAAATTAAAGCAGAGAGTTGAGAAAAAAGATGATAAGAGAACTGGAAAATAAATGATAAGGAATTAGAAAAAATCTCAAGTGATAGGGTCATTAAAATACTATTTAAAAAGAACTTGAATATGCAATTTCAAGTTTCTTAAATTTTTGCAAGGTAAGCTTCTTCCATCTTCTAAATCTTTAATTAAGTGTGATACATTTCTCTGTCCCTCTCTCTCTGAAAATCATAGAAAGGCCCAACTCCATCCACACTCCATGTATCATAACATGAGCAAGGGCACCATGCTTAGGATGGAAAATAATCCTTTACCTGGGTTAACTAAGTGGAAGTAAATCCCAGAGCCAAAGGTGACAATTAGGACATAATCTCTCTGTGATTTTACAATCATTTCTAAATCATGTCCTACTTGGAGAAAATTTAAAGAGGAGGAAATACCTTCTATACTACAGTTAAACTGTGGAAAGGCTGCTGGCACTTGGAGAAAATTTAAAGAGGAGGAAATACCTTCTATACTACAGTTAAACTGTGGAAAGGCTGCTGGCACTTGGAGAAAATTTAAAGAGGAGGAAATACCTTCTATACTGCAGTTAAACTGTGGAAAGGCTGCTGGCAAGCAGGGAGAAAGCCACCATGAGAGCATCTCAGTAGCCAAGGCTGGTCATGCTTGGAGGAAATACAGTGTAATGTTGACATTCCTCAGACACAGAGTCAAAAGGGGATCATTGCAGGAAGGGAGGTGAATGCATGTCTACAAGTAGCATAGAAGTTCAGATACAAGCAAGATTTAACAGAGACTCATTTGGAGTGTAGGCAAGAAGGATGTAGCAACAGAAAAATGAAAGCAGAGGATCCAAACAGGATTCAGTGGAGGCCAAGGTCTGAGAAACATCTGATCACAGGCTTCCGGGTCTTCATGAGTTCTCTTGTGTCAAGTAACTGATATTTAAGCTGACCAATGCAGGTACATTATTTGAGTGCGTTGTATTCAATAAAGTAAATTATAGAGTAAACCCAGAGTGTGAGTTCATTCATGTTGAATAATTCTGTCTCTTTTTTTAAAGTCTTGACTCTCTAAATTTCTTCAGAACATTGTGAAAACCCATCTGGATTGGGAAACCCCCATCTTGCAACTCTTTGCCTGATTCTGTAACCCTGAGGAGGCAACCCAGGTTAATCAGACCCTGTACAAAGCACTACATCAATCAGTTTCATTTTTGCAGGGGTTTAACGTGTGTTGCCAAGTTGGTGCAGACAGTGGAAGAAAAAGAAGACCTGGAAGGTACACCAATATAATAGTTATCCAACAGTTTCTCTGCTTCAAACAATAAAGAATATTATATGGTGGCAGCTGGCAATACAAAGGCAACCTTAGGTATTGATGCCTTATCTAAAACCCTTTCAACTAGAGTTCCATTATAAAAATATTCATAAAAACAGAATTAGGATGCTTCTTTTGAAGCATTATTTCATGAAAAAAATTGGTTGAGCAGTAAGATATTAAAAAAGATGAGATTCAATAATTGCCCTACATTTTTTTAAAAGCATTTTCCCCAGGTAATGAAACAATAATAACTACAAAAACCAAAGAACTCGTGACACAAAGGGACCAATTTGGTGTTTCATCATAATTCAGATATATGCCCTTGTTATGGTTCTAAGTGATGTTCTTCTCTTTTATCACTATGGAAATTGAAATCAAATTATTTTCAACGTATTTTTAAAAGGTGAATGAGCCCTTCTAGCAAATAATAGAGGTATCCATATCACACAATGAAACTGACCACTGTGCTGATAGAAATCTAATTGCTGATGAATGGTATTTTAAGAAATCTTTCTTTATTCCCTAAATGCTAAGTACATTGCTTTGCTTTGTAAGAAAACCCACTCAACAAGCCCATAAGAAGTTATGAATGGGAGAAAGCTAGTTCTAGCCTCACATTTGAGGGTAGACTGATGAAAGATTTTTTTTTGAAATATTTTTTTAAGATTTAATTTATTTTTAGAGAGGGGAAGGAGAGAGAAAGAGAGGGAGAGAAATGTCAATATGTGGTTGCTTCCTTCATGCCCCCCAGTAGGGACCTGGCCCCCAACCCAGGCATGTGCCCCGACTGGGAATCAAACCGGTGACCCCTGGGTTTGCAGGCCAGCACTCAATCCACTGAGCTGCACCAATCAGGGCTGAATTTTTATTTTATTTTCATTGAAAAGGAAAAAGGACATACTGGCCTCAAATGTAACTGAATAGAGTAGATAGATTACTAAATGTTACATACTCTGTGGTTGAAAGGAAGTTTGTGTAAAGGAAAAGCAAGATGCCATTGGTTGATGAACACCTGAGATTTTCTGAATGAAGAAAATATTAGGATTTAGATTCAGTCATAATGAAGTGGCCACTTAAACGGGACAACTAGCTGGTGCTTTTCTGGAAGGGCAACAGAGTAGGCTCTCCATGGACTCTATTACCTTGCCTCCTTCCAGTCACAAGCCTGAAATTGTGGGGCGGGGGGTTTCTACCTTATTTATTCCATCATTTTCAGAGACTGATGGAAAGGGACTTGCTCAATGATCCTTTATTATATGTAATAGATTACAGATTAATACCCCTAAAACTGATCCTTTTTTTGAATGTCTACTTCATTTGTTATCCACAGAATATTCTATTTCCCTGGGTTACAGCCATGGCCAGGCCTATCATACTGAAATTTCAAACAGGGCTGATGATACTAAACAAATTCCATTGCAGAAGTTCATATCTGTGGTAAGGCAGGAGATGATGGATCCAGAACAGATATAAAATCCAGGTGAGGTGGGGCGATGTAGAGAAATTGGACCACCTGCCTTCTTCACCTTAAAATTACTTTAAGTAGGTCTGAACTCTTTTGAGCTGCTGGACTCTTCATTCATGCAAGATTCTGAAACCATGAAAATCCCAGCCTCCCTCCCTGAGAGGTAAGGGAGGCTCTGGAGAAAAGGTCCTCTTATATCTGTAATTTCAAGCATATTATTTTCACTGCTTATTTGCTTATTCAAAAGCAGAACAAAATGGAAAGGTAATTCCAGCCGAATCCAAGTTGTCATTTCAACCAAATTTTAAGTAGAGATAAGCCTGTAAGGCCTGCCTTGGCTCACCTGCCTTCTACCTCTTTTCCTCCTGTTGTGGCCTGTAGCTGACTCTTCACCTCTCCGGTCTGGTACCTGAGCAAGAAGAGCTTGCTGTTTAAGATGGCCATAGGAGCAGACAGCCTTTCTCTGTGGTTGGCTTCCTTACATCCTGGCAACTTCATGGAAGTCAGACTCTTCCTTGGTGGCCCCCAAACTTTGGTGTCCTGGTAAACAAGACAGAAGACACATAACCTTTTATGGCTTATCTCTGGAAGTTATTGAGACTGATCAATCCTACTGCATACTATTGATTACAATGAAGTCACAATTCTGCCCAGATTCAAGAGGAAGGTAATGAGGTTCCACTCATTGATGGATCAGTGCAATGTCTAGAAGGGATTATGAAATAGAATATATCTTTGTGGCCATTTTTGAAAAATACAACCTCTCATGGTATGTACATCACACCCGAATCCCCTGATCAGGGATCAAAAAGCCTCAGAAGAGAAGAGAATGGAGATTCTCAAACTTGAACTTGTATTCAGAATCACCTGGAGGGTTTGCTAAAACATAGATGGTTGCTGAGTCCTACCTCCAGAGTTTCTGATTTAGTAAATAGGTCTTGAGCTTCTGGAGCGAGGCCTGAAACTTGCATTTCTAACAACTGTCAGGTGACGTTGATACTGCTGATGCAGAAACCTGGCTTGGAGAACTGTTGGAATAGAGCGAGAGGAAAAAGGCGAAGATTAAGGTTTGAAGAGACCCGAGTAAAACAAGACGAGCCAGTGAAGTTTACTGACAATAAACACAGAGTGAGGCTGGAGTCGCAGAAGCCCAAAGGAGAAAATGTTCCAAGAGAGGTCAAGGAGGCAAGAGTTCTTTCCTGGTTAATTCCGTTACCCAAACCTCATTACCTTTCTTTCATCCTATTGTTCTGAAAGTTTGTAATTTAATTCACATCAGAGGATAGGATTTGCTTTTACTTTGTTTTGACCTGAATTCTATATGTAGAACCTTCTCTTGGCAGACACATTTCAAAGTCAAATTTACTTGAATCAGATATATAAATTAAATAATACCTCATAGGCAGAGGAATTGAAAGCTTCTAATTTTCCACTTTAACAAAGGGTGGCAATAATCCATTACTTCATAGGATCAATGATAATATGTATTTTACATGACATGACATGATATTATATGAATTTGAGCACAACTAATTTTCTGGGAATCTACATGCAAAATAAAATAGTGAAGTCAAACCAATATTCTGACTAAAAGATAATCAAGGGATTTTCTGATTTTCTTACTTTTATATCCACCCATCTTCTCATACTACATTGTCAATCCTTGCTGAATATGAGACATAAATAGAGTCTCATCTAGGCAAAGGGAATCTCTCTAGACATAACTCTTGGAACTGTACCTTCCTCAAAAGAGTAGAGAGAAGACTGTTACAACTTTGTAGGAAGTGTTTAATTTGACATTTAAAGATTCCTATTGGTTTAAACATATGGAAGAGAAAGTAAAAAGATGGTGATGGCATCAGTGAAACAACTGGAAGTCAACAAATTTTCTTGTAACTGTCTCTATTTCTCCAAAGCTAAGGATTTACCTTGTGTGCATAGAATGGAAAAGGACAACCCACATCACTTAGGATCCAGCAGCCATACACTTTGCACTCTGACCTGGCCTCTGAGTTTTCTCTTGGTGTTTTTGGACTCTTACTTGTTATTCAATCTTTAATGTAAATCTCCATAAGAAAGTTCATAGCCATCCATTCTTGTCTGCCTTTTTTCTTCTACCTACATTTCCAGAGATAAGTCAGTAAGAGACATATTATGGTGTCTAAAAATAAGGCTTAACCCCCACCCCCACTATAATTCTGTAATAATATTTCCTTTGTTAATAGCATCCCTGTTTAAATCCTTTTCTAAATAAATTCACACTTTATTTTAGAAAGATACCCCGTCCCACTCTTCACAAGTAAGAACTACCTGCTCTGGGCCAGAACTGTGCTCTAGCAAAAGGCTGAAGATTGCTGGAAGGCTTTCTACTGACTGCATCACCATTAGCATTCCATCAGACTGACTGAATCTGTACCCTTCACCACTGGCACGGTACGAATGACAGCTGAGGCCCCTAATACTCAGGATTCCCTCCTCGTGATTGGCTCGGAGGCTTACAAATGGAAGGGCATTTATACAGCTGATGGCAATCATTGCCAGCCTTGGACTGGGAATGGGAAGAGAAGGTGGGGAGGTGGAGACCAGTAGTGGTGGGAAAGCAGGACTGGACAAGTACTTAGAGTTCAGTAAGGGCAGAATTGTGCCTGTATGTAGAAGTTTGTAATACATGGCTGAAAACGAGTGGTCTTTATGTGTTAATAAACACCAGGGAGATTAAAAGGAGAGTTAGCTACCAATGTGGGTGATAAAAATAAATAAAAGTGAAAGAATTTGCAAATAAGGAAGACACTGAGAAATTTTTGATAGTGTTATTTCGAAGTTAAGCTGATCTGTACTATTTCCACTTGGCCAATAAATTATTTATCTTCCTCTTAAAAAATAAAATTACATTACAATTGTAATTTGTTTTTGTAAAGATCATACACAAGCCTGGATAATTTTAATTTCCCTGTGTCCCTCAGTCTCAGGGTAAGCGCCTTTGTGCTACCCACAGGTCCGTGTTATGCAATTTCTCTCTATGCATCTGTGCTATTACCCAAGTCTTACAAGAAGGCAAGAAATCAGGTAAACTAGTAGTTCTAGAGTCTCAAAAGAAAGAAAGATATCAAGATTGTTCAACATAAAAGAGAGTTTTCAGACTCCCAGACCATTCCATCCACTTTATAAAAGCAATACAGTGGACAAAGATATGTTCATTTCCATTTCAATAATAGTATGTACCAGGATTGTTTTGCATGAAGGTTAGCAGAACCATCCATCATTTCAGCAGAACTGCATATTTTCTTGTTCAGCGTTGATAGATTTTTATTTTAACCTTAGAAGTTCCTCTCAAGGGACTCTATTAGGGCCACTGTCATTGTTTATGCTGCTCTGTTGCTTCTCCTTTGTAAACTTTGATGTACATAGACAACACATTCTGGCTAGGGAAATTTAATTAGGTAAGTCTACAAACTAATTGTTGCAATCAGGCCGCTTCTAACAGCCTGGTGATGAATTTATTTGTGCAATAATTACTATCAGATGTCGGGATCAAAGCCTGCAGAGCTAAAGGTGTTACCTTTCAGATGTGTGCACAGCACTCAGCACTCCACATTAATTAGTCACAGAAAAAAAATAAATGAAAGCATGCATTTAAAAAAATAAAGAAGAAAAGAAAATGTTGCCTTCGTGGTCTTATGTACAAATTTTGAGAAGCAGCTCATGAACAGAATCTAAATAAGATTGTTTTCTTTGCATGCCAGCAAAATTCAGAATGTTAAAGACTACGTAAATCACCATAAAACAATTGGCTAGGATACAACTACTTGAAAATACAAACATCAAGTTCGCCCTATAAATGGTGTCCAGCTCTTTTGTTGTTGTTTGTGATAGTGATTGCAAAGGTATATTTGAAGAAAATGATGATTTTTCTGTAAATTTTATATTTAATCTTTAAGATCATTTACCATGACAAATTTTACAGAGATCTCCTAAGAAAATAACAAGGGCTCTTTGAGTTGTTTTCTCAAACCTTTTCTTCTGTAACCAGGGGCATTGTGGCTTTTAGTAGAAAGACAGACCTGATACCTCACCTGGTGGAGGCAGAAATTTGAAAGTCCAACAGTAACGTGAGAATGAATCTTTGGTAGAAATGCAAATAGATATAATCTTCCTGAAAGACAACTTCAAAATGGATTTCTAGTAACATTAGAATATTCAGTATCTTTGACTCAATAATTTAAAAACTGGGATTCAAATTGAAATAAATACCAAATTTAAAAATAACAATACTCATCCCAGCGTCAATAATAATAACCCCCAAATTGTAGCAAGTTATGTAGCCATTAATATTAACATTATTGTTATTGTTATCATATATTTTAAAACATGAATAAGCAGTTCTTTATTTTGTTTATTGCTACATTAATTTAACAAATATTTATTAATCACTTACAAATGCAAGGCATTTGTCTCTGTATTAGGGCCACAAACAGAAAACTTCCTATTTTCAGAGAGCTTATTTTCCTTTGAGGGAAGATGTATAATAAACAGTTTAAAAATAAATAATATAATTTCAGAATAATATCTAGGTGGCAGGAATTTAAGCAACATGAGCTACTGATAGTGTTTGGTGTGGGAGTGTGGAGTGTTACTGTTTTAGAAAAAGTAGACAGAAAGGCTTTTCTTAGGTGGTGACCTTTGATAAGAAACCCGTATTAGTGGTTAATAAATGCATTGCTGAAAAAATAGGACACACCAATATTTTATCATTTATTTTGTATAATACTGACCTACTGTATTTTGCAAAATAATAATAACAATAAATCAGTTCAGAATTCACAGAATAATATAAAATTCAAAAAGCTAAATATTTATTAATTCCAACAATAAAAATATATAAATGTATTGCAACATCAACTAACACATTTGTAAATAAGCATTAGTTGTGGCCAAACAAGCATTATCATTCTAATATAAATTATTAGCTGATAAAATAATAAGTACAAAATTCTTGCTTAAAAACAAACTAAACACTCCACAAAATAAAGACATTTTTAGTAATCTTGGAAATTTCAAAAGCAATGTTATGTAGCACGTTTATTTAAAAAACTCATTAATGCTGTCATTATTGTTTACCAAAGTTTGTTGCATGTAAATTTTTAAACTAAGTTTATTTTTACTATCCACTAACAAAAAAGACAGGAGGAATTTTTTGCTAACTCCAAATATTTTCTTCTGACTCTTGTAATAATCCCATTTTTATTAGAAATCTTGGAGAAAGCTTTTGGAAAAACCTTTTTATGTGTTTATGTTGGTCTATTAAAGGTATTGTAGTGTTTTCACTGATAGAAAACTGTTGTCTTTATTTCAAAAAAGTTGCACTTTGTCATTTCTTGTGTTTTATAATATTAGATGTAACTGCCTAAATGAATATCAATACTCTCAACATTTATATTTCACTTATTCGAAACATCCTTGAACTGAAGTGAGAATTATTATTGTGATAGAAGGTCTGCGACACTATGATCGTTTGTCATCTGTCGGCGTGGACCACTCCAGATGCGTATACTGGGCTTTGTTAACTTTTCATAGAAACTAAACTTTGATATTGATTTCAAAGCATCAATGATTTAAACTCCAGATCACTTTTATTTGTGCAGTGAGAGTGTAGCACAAACAGAAATACCAGAATTTTACTTCATAAAAGTAGGAAACACGCTGTAAACCTGGGGCACAGAAAATCAAGGGTGAAGCTCTGAGGTGGGAACTAACAAGGACACAGTATGCCCCAAGTGTGGTTAAAAAGGAAAAGAAGTTTAGGGTTTTCCACTGGAGCGGTGAGCAGAAGACAAGATGTAAAAGATTCTCCATGGGCTTAAGCAAATAGTTTTGATTTTTATTCAAACTATCACGCTTTCACAGAATTTGTAATCTAACTGAAACCTGATAATATGATGAAGAGTGAAATAAAGATACAAAATTATTATATGGAATGATTATAACTATGACTTTTTATAACAACAGATAGGACTTTTTAAAACTGGAGGAAATTAAGCAAAAATGCAAAGAGGTGTTCTATAAGTGGGGGTTATGCATGTTCATAATCATCTGTACTTACATGAAAATCTTTTATGATCCATACGTACTATTTTAGAATGGAAAAAGCAAACTTAAAAAAATCCCCGGGAGTTTTACTCAAATCACATGGAAAACTTTTAAACAAATAAACTACACAAGGTGGAATTATTCTGGTAATAGTTTACCATGAAAGAGCTAAGGGTGAAATGCAAATAAAATAAAATAAAATAAGATAAGATAAAATAAAATAAGACGAGGCAACAGAGAAAAGCCCGAATAAAAAGCTTGTTGGGTGGTGCCCAGCGGCGCATTCCCCTGTGGGCCCTGCAGAGCCCCGTCTCCAGAAGTGGTGGTGCTCCGTGAAGCGCTGTTCTCATGGCCATTCTCTTTGGGATTCACTACATCACAGTATAGCTCCCTTTTGGAAATGCCTAAGATACATTTGCATATACGAGTTGAACAATCCAGGAGTAAAGAACACTGAGGAATTTTATTTAACCCAGTTTTTCTTGAACTTAAAAAGGAAAAAAAAGATTTTGAGGACTGCTTTTGAAGAGCACAAATTTGGGGAACATCGCCCTGGAAAAAGCCCGTGTCCACTTGAAACCTAGATTTTTACTTAGAATGGCGGGTGGGGGGGACACAATGCTGGACTAAATGGAGAACAAGAGGGCGGTTATTGATTAGCTTCAGCAGCAATAGAGACAAGTCTGTACTAAAACTAGATGTTTTTTCTTAGTCCCTTAAATGACTAAGAGGCATCTAAATTCAGGTTGATGAAAATACCTGAGTTGGATTCTCCCTTCTCAGTACCGAGAATCCAATTAGAAGTAAGGGAGAGGGGAGTGCATTTAATCAGGAAAATGGAAATTGGAAATAGAGGAGTAGCCGAGTCAGTGTGTCCTTTAGTCATGTCATATCAACAAATGCTTTTCCCTTCCTCTTAATTTCCCTGAAGTTATAACCTTCCCTTCCCCTTTCATTCAATTTTGGTTAAGCTTCACAGGTTGCAGAAATGTTTATGTTGCCCTCCATAATGTCAACTAATTACCATCAACCCTTCATTGTCTGCTGGTCTTTGTCATCTGTTTTATATGCCTCAAGCCATGTTCCATCCCACTCACCACCCCCACCCAGCTCCCACACACATCCTTTCACTTTAAAATGCACAGAGATACTCATCATTGGCTTCCTTGGGACAGAGCTGGTGCTAACATTTGCTCACCTTTTGTCAGGTTTACGTGTGTCAAAACTCTTGGCCAAAAATAAAATACACAGCAGAAATTGAGGTCAGAGTAAAAAAATTAAGAACTTACAAAATGGGCTGCTGCTGCTGCTGCTTCAGTTCTTTGACTTAGATCATAAGATAGCACGCAAAGCACAGGTGGTGGGGAATGTTTGTGAGTGTGCACATGACTGTGCTGAAATGGACTGCTCTATGTGTATATGGTGGGAAATCTTCAGTGAGGAAGAGGTTATATTGAATGAGCACTGTGCAAGGACGGCATACAAAAATGGTGTCTGCATACCCTTCAAAATGGCTCTTATGGTTTCCAAGGCTGGTTTTGTTCTCTCTGTACCCTCACAGAGAGATATGTACTGAAATTCAGCTCTTGATTGAAAAGAGAACACAATTCAGAGATGTAGTTTATTACATCATATTCTGCCAGCCTAACCTGGACCGTTAATCCTGGGAATTAAAACTTGCTACGATCCAAAATACTACCAGAAGGTAACTAGTTCAGTGGGTATCACGTGGTCTGGAGATCCAGCTCCACCTGGTACTAGCTGAATGACCTTGGGCCTGTCAGTCATTGCTTGGGACCTCAGTTTTCTCGTGTTCAAAATAAGGAAAATTTATAGTAACTGCCTCACCTCACCGAACTGTTACAGAGATTAAATGTATTTGTCAGTCTTTTAAATGGGTGTCTGGCAATAATATGCACTAAAAAACTTGAAATAAGTAAAAACAAGTAATTAAATGTCATTCAACATAGGAGTCCATATAGATATCAAACACCTTATTTTTACCAGTTTGTTCAGTTCTGATTTTTCAGAGCTATTCACGGGGTTTTGTTTTATATTCCTCTTTTGGCACATGTTTATGAATACTTCATGAACAACAGAAGTTCATGGACATAGAAATGCTGTGTCATGGAGTATGCACATTCTTAAGGCTCTTGGAGCAAACCACACAGTTGCTCACTAGCATGTGAATATACATTTTTCAAACTAACATTGAAAATCTTTTTTGTCATTTTTGCCAATTTTTATGTAACAATCATATTTTGCTGTCAACTGAATTATTAGTAATACTTTAATATTTTTCTATTAGTCATTTTATGTCCTTTTCATGAATTGTCTACTTTTGGAAGTGTTTCCTTTGGTCTCCAAGAGTTATTAACAGCTGAAAATATTAATATATTGCCAACTTATTTTCCCAGTTTCTCTTTGCTTTTTTTCCAAAGATTTTATTTTTTTATTTTTAAAGAGAGGGGAAGGGAGGAAGAAAGAAAGGGAGAGAAACACCAATGTATGGTTGCCTCTCACGTGGCCCTCACTGGGGACCTGGCCCACAACCTAGGCACGTGTCCTGACTGGGAATTGAACCAGCAACCCTTTGATTCACAGTCTGCACTCAGTCCACTAAGCCACACCAGCCAGGGCTCTCTTTGCCTTTTTTATGGTGTTTTAATACCCAGAAAGAGTCATTCGTATGTGTATGTGTGTGCACAAGTGTGCCTATGTCTGTGTGAGCACATGCCTTGTGTAGGAGACCATTCTGCATGTAGTGGGGCCAGCTTCCACTCGGAAGTGCACAGGGCCCATGCCCACAGATAGGTTCTCCCATGGGGAATCAGGCCTGGCAATGTGCCTAGGCCAAGCTGAGTCTTGCTCTTGCTAAAAAAACGCCCCTACCCTGAATGAAGGACATTTACTGCAAAGTTACATCCTAAAATTCACGCTAAACCTTCCAAGGATGAGTGTAGCCAGTTCAACCACTTTTACCTTTTCATTTGCAAATATCCCTCTTCTGTGATGTGATTAGCAGCATTGGCTCCTTTGTTTTCTGTAAAGGGTAACCACCAAGAGTGAACCTGTCATAGTAAATGAGGACCATCGCATAATGTACCGAGGAAGCCAATAAAGGCTGGTCACAGCAAGGGCTAAGGCTTTTGCTCCCCTTGAGAGAAAAGCCATGCTGTCCCTTTTCCTCCACCAGACTTGGTAGTTCATGTGAACGTCTCATTTCATCCACAATGACGCAGACACAGGTGGTCAGTGTCTGCATCACCTTGTGTGTGTGTGACGTGCTCTACTTATGGTTTCTCCCTTTTTTGTGGGCTTGTGATAATCTTCCCACCCAGAACCATATAAATAATCACCCACATTTTCTCTTAGGAGATAGTTTTCAATTTTGGTTGTTATATTTAAATGTCAAATCCATGTGGAACTCATGCTGATTACAATGTGAGTCAGGGATTGAACTTTGCTTACGTCCAAACAGCCCTGGCTCTCCTTTAAAGCTCGAGTGTTACCGACACTCCGGGAGTGGGCGCTGCATCGCTATGCTGTTTCTCTTACGAGTTCGTGGTGGAACTAAGGATGCTGAAAGAAGTGTAGTTAAGTCAAGTGGGCAGCAGGTAACCCATCCCAGGTGATTTTCCATGTGACCCTTTAAGCAAGTAGTCATATATGGACTGAGGCTATCAACCTAGTACCTCAGCAAGCAGCTGGGTTTTGTTTTTGGATGTTTTATTTTGTCTAAGAGGACATTTTAATTTTCAGATTTTTTAAAAAATCCTGGAATTAATAAAAAGTGTCATCACTTTCAAATCCAAATAGAAAATAACTAACTGGTATTGCCTGATAGCATGTAAAAAGGTCTTAAAGTGCTTTTTAATATGTCACAGCTGTAATTGTAAGCAGAAATGTGTCTTTTTTATGGGACCTTTTGTGAAGACACGCTATTCACTCCACACGGACACACATTCCCCTGCAATCTTTGTGTATGTGTTTGTTTGGAGCCCAAATATTCAGACAGTTGTTAAAGTTCAGTTAAATACCCCAATGCCTTAACAATGTATAATTCAGTCATCTGGATAATTTAAAGTATCTTGGGTCTCAGTATAGAGTTTCGTTCATGTTTTCCTGATACAGATGGGTAGGAGGAAATTGGTATGCATATGCTGGGCAAAGCTTGATGATTCAGAAAGTTCTCTCCACAGATTTGCTTAAAGCTAAGACAAAAAATATATCATATACTAGAGAGCATTATGCTAAGTGAAATAAGCCAGGCGGTGAGGGACAAATACCATGTGATCTCACCTTTAAGTGGAACATAATCAACAAAAGAAAAAAGCGAACAAAATATAACCAGAGACACTGAAATTAAGAACAATCTAACAATAGCCAGAGGGGAGCGGGGAGGGGACAGTGGGGAGAAGGGTTTTCAGGAACTACTATAAAGGACACATGGACATAACCAAGGGGGAGGATGGAAGCTGGGGAGGGAGGTGGGTTTGGCTGGGGTGGGGGTGGAGAATGCAGACAACTGTAATTGAACAACAATAAAGCAATTTAAAAAAGAATATATAGTATATAAATTTAGATCCCTGAAGTTACACTATCTTACTCCATTTGGGCTGCTATAACAACGCACCACAGAATGGGTGGCTTACAAGCAACAGACATTTACGTATCAGTCTGTAGGCTGGACATCCGAGGCTAGGGCGGGCACATGGGGGCCTTCTTCTGGATCTCAGACTTCTGGTTGTATCCTCTGGTGGCAGAAGGGGGCAAGGATCCCTCTGGATCCTCTTTTATGAGTCACTAATCTCTTTCATGAGGGTTCCATCCTCAAGGCTTAAGCACCTACCAAAGGCCCCCACCCTCTGATACCATCACCTTAACAGGTTAGGATTTCAACATACGAATTTTGAGATGATACGAAAATATAGACCCAAGCATATACTAAAATGTGCAATTGAAAAAAATGTTATCTAAGTCAACAGAATTTCAATTTTGTTTTCTAAATTTGTTTTTTAGAGAGGATAAAAGTAATAATTTTACCTAGTAACCTTTTCTTAAAAAACAGATTAAATTCATAACTTTATATTTAATAAAAATGTCTTGTGTTTTTGCTTATCATTATTTCAATAACGTATCTAACTATTTTATAGTTCATGTATGATAGGGGACCCCCCAAAAAAACAGAAGTATCTTCTGGAGAGCAGGCCTTTTGTAGTACAGGCTTTCCCAGCTAGGTGAGTGTTCTAGGAGCCCATCTGTATCAGTGTACTAGCTGGTGTTGCTGTGAGAGGCTGAGTTCACCTTCAGTGATTTTTTTTTTTGAATAGTCTCAGTTCATTTGCCCATTTCATGATGGGTAATTTATGAGCATACCTGCCCACAGTGAGCTAAGTGTTCATTTTATTTATTTATTTTTAGAGAGAAGGGAAGGGAGGGAGAAAGAAAGGGAGAGAATCATCAGTGTATGGTTGCCTCTTGTGTGTCCCCCACTGGGGACCTGGCCTGCAACCCAGCCAAGTGCCCTGAGTGGGAATCAAACCCGTGACCCTTTGCTTCACAGGTCCATATTCAATCCACTGCGCTACACCAGCCAGGGCAATGTTCAGCTGTTTTTGACCAAAAACAGCATGACTCCCAAGCCATACCCTCCCTATTCATCAGACTTTGCCCTGAGTGACTTTTTTGTTTCCTCAGATGAAAAAAAAGAAGTCTTCAAAGGGGAACATTTTCCTGATGTGGAAGAGATGAAACAACAAACAGCAGAAGCACTAAAAGGCATCAAAATCGACGAGTTCAAAACTGTTTCGAGCAGTGGGAAAACGGCTCGACGGGTGCATTATATCAAATGGAGAGTACTTTGAAGTTTAAACACGAAAGAACACATAATTTTTTATAAGTAAATTCCACTTTCAGGGGGTCCCCCCTCGTATAATGATCATTTACTGTGTCTCAGGATGAGCTTCATGCTCACATAGACGGATACTATGAAGTGTAACCCCCAGATTCCTTACTCCTGTACTACCATAGTCAACGGAGTTTCTTCAAGTTACAGCATCTTCCCAGGAAGTGCTCCTTCTCATTAAAATTCAAAACTTTTATTTGATGAAAATAGTAAATTAAAAAACACTCTCATTCTATCATACTAGTCTAATCGGCTTGCCAGCTCCTTAACGGAAAAGAAAAGAACCACTTGGAATTGGTGACTTGTTTTCATGAAGAAATCTCTGAAAAAGTCAGGAAAATTGGAGGGCGGTTTTTGAAGTGTGCTGCAGGAGGGAGTTCCAGAAAAGCAGAAGTCCTGCACACCGAGAAAAATAAATAAACAAAGGCTGAAGAGGCCCCGCCCCCAGATTGATCTGGACTGGACTGTGCCAGCTCCACACTCCTGCTGAATCTGCTGATGGCTCCCAGACTCGCCTCCTTACGCTTGGTGACTGCGGCTTCTGAACATTTTAATTCATACACTCTTTAACAATTTTTGAAAAATGATGCGCTGTTGACTCATTTTAAGTTGTCTTTGAAATTTTGCCATATGATTCTGAATCAGTTTGCTTTTTAATTGTTATTTGGAGGGGGAACATTAAATGTAGTACTTGAAAATATGATGAGAACTTCTGATGGAATAAATATTTCATGTTTTGGTAAAAGTAGGTTTGACTACTTTATTAAATAGCATTATAATTTTGTAAAAGTTGAGTTTTAACTACTTTATTAAGTAATGTCCACAAAATTTGAGAAAAATATGTAACTCTTTTATCTATAGAGTTTTATGTAATGTGGTTTTGAAAAATGTGGTAACCTCAGAAAACATTCCAGTTGTATTGTTAAAAATCTACATTATAGCTATACTGCTTTGGTTTTTCTGAATTCTGAACATTCTAAGGGAAGGCAAACATCTCTCTTAAGAGACATGGGCAACAAGGAAGGACAGAAAGTTATGTGGGTTTAAGATATTTTAATAGATCAATAATAGAGATACTTTTGAAACCAGGATTTCAGATCATGACCATTTGGGTATCTACAAGGTTCTCATTGGCTAGTGCTACCCACTCTAATACAGTTTGGAAAGATCATTTTTACTTTTTTAAATGAATATAAGCTTGTTCTCAGGTGAATCCATTTTGGAGGAAAATACATATGGAAGTTGAGCATCTATAAATTAGTGTTCTTACTCTCTATGCAAAAGTACCCTGTGTTTCTGACAGTCCCAGCATTTATGTACCCCACTTTCAAGACTCCAGTGTAGGAGTGAATTTTGGAAAACACCTAAGCAAACAATGATCTCAAAACAACGTGATAGACTATAGAACAAAACTTAGGAGTCTTGCCAAAAGTCAATATCTAAGGACCGAAAGATAATGTGCTCCTCAAATAAGACAGAAGAGCCCAAATGTGTTGAGGACTGCGCTTTAGAAACACCATGTTTTCATGAGGAGCGAGAGAACATAATGGTGAGGCGGGTGTATGGATTTTTTCGTTCCTCCTTGTCTAGCATCTATTCTGTGTTTTTTCCTGGATATCACCCTTCCACTCCCCATTCTGTGTAGGTTTTTTTAGAAGGCCAATACTTTATTATCATTATCATTATTATTTTATTTTTGTTTTTATTGAGTTTATTGGGGTGACATTGGTTAATAACAATATATAGGTTTGAGATGTCCAATGTTTTAATATGTCATCATCTGTATATTGTATTGTGTGTTTGCCACCCCAAGTAAAGTCTCCTTCCATCACCATTTATCCCCCTATACCCTCTTCTACCTCCCTCCAATGCCCTCTGTGTACTTTCATTAGAGTTAATATTGTTCGTTCAGGGAGAAGGTAGGTGATCCAAGTCTTGCCAATCAAACCTTTACATGCTTGGATACGTTACCCAATCAGAATCACCAAGTCAAAAAGGTATTTTTAATGGGTCTTCCGGAAGAGATTCATGTTTGGCCCCTTTGGACCTAAACCTATAATCATGGGGATTCGCATCTACTGGCAAGACAATCGGAAAAACGGGAAGGGGAAATTAGTCCTGACTACATCCTGTGAGCTGTGAGACTTGAACACAGCCATGTCTCCATTTACGTCTAGAACTTTCAGGTTCGTGAACCACTTCCCTCATCAGAGTAATGTGGGATTTGAGCTTTTTGTTACTTGAGACCAACTGTAATTGATAGAGGACACATGCAAATTTTGTTTTTATTTTCTAAAATTGGGTATTAAAAGCTATAAGCATGTCATTGTTTGCTCCTTTTAAATCACTTTCTGAAATTTTAATAGCTGTCTTATGGTGGACATTGGTGGCTGGTTACACTTGTACATTTCAAATGAGTCATTGGTTTTCAATATGATTAACTATTTCTTATAATGTATATTTTAATATTGTGTGTATGTATGCATGCATATAGATATATATATAAACTTGTTTTTAAACAAATAAAAATAATAGGAAACTATTAACTCTTAATTATAAAAAATGCTATACATCTTAAATGGAATTTTTAAAAATATATAAGCATTTAAGTATAATTACTTTTTTACTTTAAGTATGAGTATTTTTTTACTTCTGTAGGACTTGCTTAGACTTTTCTTGGTATTACCATCAAGGATAAAAATTTCAATTCATGATTGTACTTTTTTTATAATTAGAAGCCACTCATTCCTTCTCTGAGTGCTTCACAATTAGAAGAATTTGATATCAAAAACCATTCTGAAAACTTTCATTTATGCTTTTATCATTTTATGGGTGGAATAGATTATCCAATATCAAATAATAATTTTTCTATTAAATATCCCCATTTTGTAATTGTACTTCACTTCTTTCATTTCCTTCCCTTCTCTTGTAGAAAGTAGAAAAATGTGGCAATCATAGTAATGGTATGTACAAATTGACAGTCTAGGATTTTTTTTTTAAATATGCTCTCCAGAGTTTTGGGTCACATAATATAATGAAACAAAATGAGATTTTAAAAATTATAATTCTGACTATTAACATGGTAAGCATAAGGACAGTGTCTCTCAGGAATGAAGAAAAGGTAACATATAACATTAGTGAAATATTGACACCAATTTATTTTTGTCTCTCAGTACCTTTAATTAACTTAAATACACCAAAAGGTAAAGTCAAATGTCTCAGTATGGGTTCTAATAAGCTCAATTATTTTACCATTAATAAGAACATTTAGAGTGGCTCAAAATTTCTATTTGACAAAAGAAAGAAACTTTCTTTCTTATTAGGGAGAGATAGCCACAGAGATTATGGAAATGCAAGTGAGAAATCTATTATAGTTTGTTTTTACAGATGATTAAAGATATTTCATTAGAAACACCGTATATAGCTACTAATATATTCTGTCCACAAACTGGGGTCTCCAACTACAGAGCAGAAGTCTCTAGAAAGAGCCTCATATTTAAAGAAATTATTTCAGAGGTGGAAGAGCTCTTGGAGATCACCTGACCCAGTCCTCTAATTTTACAGCTGAAGAAACCGAAGCCAGAAGAGGTTAAATAACTTACTCAAGGTTGCACTGCTAATTATTGGCAGAGTTAGAGGCCAATAGGTCTCTGTTTTATTCTTCATTCTGATTCTGATGACCTTCATGACATAAACCAAACACCAAATTTCTTGGTACTTTAGCTACCTCTGGTATAAAATGGAGTTAACACCTCCTGGTCCCTCCATAAGCATATTAATAGATTTTGTGTGAGTCCTGAGCAGTGTCCTTCAGCTTCTGTGAAAAACAGATGATTCATTATTGTTTTATCAGTTCAGAATCTTTGAGACAAGTAACAGAAAACACACACAGCTTACCTAAGCAAAAAGTACATTGACCAGAATGGTAGGAGGGGCCTCAGAGGTTGAAAGGGGTCTTTGTGTAACTGTCTTGGCACGCGTGAGAATGAGGGTGCTGGAGGAGGGTTGAAGTGGGAACAGCTCCGCAGCCTTACCCAGCACCAGCGCCGGAAGGATTCTTCTTTCCCCAGTGGGACCCTCCACAGGGGATCTAATGTTGTGGACAGAAGAAATGATTGACTGAGATTAGAGGATGAATTCACTCCTTTTGCCCCAACAGATAGATCAGTGAGAGAAGGCTATCACAGAGAGCCTCTGAGCCCCGTGAGAAAGGGCACCTCAGTTACTGGCATTCCAAGATGACACACGAGGAGGGAAAGGTCAGTCCTTCAAAGGAAACAGAGGTTGCTGTTAGGAAGAGGAAATCATGTACTGACTAACCAAAAAAATAACACATGTCTGCTACTACCTTCATATTGAAGGTAACTAATGAATTTTGTATTTGATGCCATTGCACTAGAAATACAAACTGTAAACTTGGGCCATGTGTCCTTGATGCAAAAAAGAGCAGACTGGTACTGTTCTGACGGCCAATTCAGAACACTCAACAAATCAATCCAGTTGCCGCATAAGAAATGAACTTATGTTCATTCAGTGAATGAACTTTTAAATGCTCAATTTGCTGATTTTGTAGGCATGCCTGCTTTCATGATTCTTTTAATACAGCTGCCAATGTTAGCTAGAGTTTAAGGCATACAGAAAAATGTTTCCATTTGAATTTGAATCTGGATGGTAAATTCACCACCGGTTGATCAAGAATCCAATACAATTCGATTTCCCCTTGACTTTATTGGGCGTAGTGTGCACACATCTCCAAGTGCCTCCTTGACCTGGAGGAGCGGGAGTCTACTCCTTCATGTCAGGCTCAGGTAGCACGTTCCCGTGGGGATGCAACAACAGTCACTTCGTTAGGAAGGCTGCGGATTTTCAGCAAATTTTTCTTTCCCATCTCTGGCATAAACTTCTTCACTTGCTGGGGGAAAAAAAATTCTAAGATTAATGGCACTGTGAATGTGTTTTTCTTAAAAATACTTACACACAAATTTGAAAATCCTAAACTAAAAACAGTAAACAAAAGGAAGGTCAAAGATATATATTTGTGTATTTATTTATTTATACACACATATATATTTCTGCATGTCTTTTCATATATATATGAAATATATATTTCATATATATATAAATATATATATATATCTTTAAATGCTATGTAAGGTTTCCTGCACTATTTGACCCCAGCTCACTTCCAAATCTCACTATACCTGGGCTAAAGTTCATTTCAAGAATAGCATAATCTTTTAAAACAAGCGAGAAATACCATGTTTCTCCTCTGTATGAAGTTCTCCACTTACTCTTCATAAACTCCAGGTTGGCATGCAACTTCCTTCACACCAAGCACCCAGGGCCCCTCGAGGTCAGCTCTCTGCTGACCTTCCACCCTCTGCTGTCCCCACTTGCCACCGAGGTGCACTCCACCATCACGCAAAAACAACTATCAAAGTCTTTGTCACGTAATCTCTTGCTTCTGCCTCCTCCATCTAGAATGCCTTCCTTCCATCTTTTGTTAATCTGTCCCTCCTCCCTGTCTCTACTCCAGTTACCAGTCCCTGATCCAAATCCCTTCTTTGATTAACTTTGTTAATTATGGAATTTTCAGCTCATATGTCTTCCCCTTCAGAAATTTCCCTGAACTTCCCCATTTCAGATAGGTGACCCCATTGATGACCTCATAATAGTGCCCTCTGCATGGGTACCATCATCATAACTGTCATAACCCTGCATTGCCTTATGTATTTGTAAGTCCAACTCCATCATTAAAACTGTGAGCCCCTTGAACAACAGGAAATGTGCCTTATTCCCCTTGTATCCGATACAGTATCTGGCACAAACTATGGGATAAATACATGCTTACTGAAGGCAACAACAGCACTGTACCAGGGCTAAGGAGACATCATTATTATGCCCATCCTCATTGTCTTCCAAGCCTGGAAGTAGGTATTATCATTCTTCTATTATCCCCACGAGGAGAATAAGAGAGCTGCCTCTTCTCTGCTTAAAGAAAAATTACAAGGGGTGGGCTGCCGCCGCTGCATACAAAATGAGGCTTGAGTGCAGTCATCCAGTCATCTGGCCTCCTACCTGGAGTGGGTGATGACTCCAAGCTTTTCATTCAGTGTGAAAACCTCAGAAGACTTATTTCACAGGCAGTCAGGGGATGATTTGAAAAGCATTGGCTTGCATTCTTAGGATGCCGGTGTGATAGAGGAACTGGAAGGTGCAAAATCAGAGAGCTGGGCTTGCTCTCATTGTGATTTGATGTCATGGTTTCCAGGTGCAAAGCAAAGGACAGATGCGAGGGCAGGCCAGGCATGGGACTTTTCCAGCGGCATTGAAGCGGTGGCCTTTTGCACACCAAGGGCTCCGGCAAAACACCGATAAAGGAACACCTCTCCTGTGATACATGTAAATGGACAAAAGGGAGCTGATGGGCTAGAACAGAAGGAGTGAGCCGTACTGCAACTTAAAAGGCTTCTAATCCTTAGATCTATTTTATCCATCTCAGATTTACTGACTGGCGTTGGTGAGCCCAAGGAAAGATGCTGTTAGTGGAATAATCACATTCCCGAGTCTTGGCTAGTCTGACCACCAGCATCATGCAAAGAGAGAGGTGCTTTTGTTTGCATTTTATACAAGAGCTCTTCTCCCTTTTAGTCACCAGCAGCTGATCCAGAGCTTCACACAATGCCACATATTTTTGAAAGCTGGCACCATTTGGATTTTCCACCCATGACAAATGTGAAAAGTTGGCATTTATGTTCCCTAACGTGTCCTTCTGTATGAAAACAATGTCAGAGCCTTAAGCACTTTGGCATTTTCTGGACACACTATAAATATACAGGATATATTTTATTATGTACTGTGTGTTAGAGCACAGGGACAAAGAACAAGCACCAGGGAAAATGGTTTGAGGCAATTTTTTCAACGTATTTTCCAAGGCCATTGCAAATGACTCCTCAGTCCTTGAACTCCCTGGTGATCATTCTAACAGCAACAAGAACCATTTGGTAACTGGCCTGGACTGCAGGCTGCGTTTGGCTTTAGCTGATATAAAGTCTGCTGTCTTTTGTTACTAAGAAGACAGTGTAATAGCCTATTATTAAGATATTTAAATTTTTCTTAACACCATATACCTGAAATTTCAGAATTCGCTAAGTATTTCTTCATGGGCTTTTTTTGTTTTAACCACTAACTGAACTCCTCACACTTCTTATCTTGAGCTATTCTTGACTACTGTCTTCCTAACAGAAACCCTGTGCCGAAACCTTGGTCAGCTGGAGGCATCCATCAGGACCAGGAAAATGCAGATGGGGCTCCAGACGAACCTGCTTCATCACTCACCTAGCAGTTTTCATCTCACCCAACTCACTTCTACCTGCTTGGGCGATTCTGGAACCAGAGAAAACAGGGCAGACACACACGTCTGAAAATAATTTTAGTCTCACCTCTGATCTTTCCCCCCATTTGAAACTTTAAAGAGAGCTGAGCAGGCTGGTGATATTTCAGGCTGGGTGGTTGCCATTGATGAATAGCGTTACAAGAACACTACCCAGAGTTCTTTTGATTTGCCTGCACCAATCAATTGGATTCACTCTCCGACAAATAACAAAGTTGTTACTTGGGGAGTGTCCCTTCATACAACAGAAAAAGCCGTGTTTGTCTCAGATGTATCTTTGTGGCTGAGTGACAGCTCCGCAGGCTGCGGATCAAGGCGTGGCCCTGCTGGGGAGGCCGTGGAGGGAGCCACTGAAACACAGCGCCAGTCAGGTCCCTCCGTGGAAGCGGCGTCTGGACAGAGAGGTGCCTGCGAATGTGAAAAGTTTAACAACGAATGATTTTATTTGAAGCCCTTCTTACTGCACATTTCCATGGAAAATGAAACCACGGGAGGCATAAAAATCTCTGAAGGGCTTTTACACATAGATTAATGTGGTAATTCTCTCATTACTATGTTCTGAAGAAGAGCTTCTTACACCAGGCTCTGTGCTTTGCCTTCAGTTATAACATGACTTTGCATTAAGTGTTTTAATAAAATGTGAAATTAAACGATCATCCCCAGTGATATGCATCTCTCAGTTGAGGGAAGGAAAAATGTGACTTTCGTCATACAGGAAAGACAAAGGGATTAATTTGTCCCCAATGAATATATCACTGGTCAAATGACGTGATTTCCCAGGGTCTGCATCTCCCCATTAACTGGAAATTTGTTACTACTTTCTCCTGCCCCCTTTGAGAATTACAAATAATTTACAGCTATGGAATATGTATGCTGTCAGAAGATAACCAGTTTAATTTATGGTTTTTAGCACCTTTAACCAGGTAGTGCAGGGGAAAGCCATTATTGGTGGTGATGGTTTATGCCATTTTTTAACAATCTGCTTCATTCTGTTGTAACAGTAACAGGAGAGAAATAGAAGCTTCCAGAGCAGCACCGATCTAGCTGATGGTAGACACATTAGCATTAAGAGATGTGGACAATAAAGGGAGATAAAATATGATTCTTTGGAAGAGAAAATGATAACACATCTTTTCATAGGACCCATTGTAAAATAATAAAAAAATCCTTCAAAACCGTTGAGGTTTTTGCCAGTTGTCAAAGCAAGTGGTGTTGACCACAGCACACAGCTGCCCACTGAGGACGCCAGGCAAGGCTGCAGCCACAGCTTTCCAGAATGGCTTATTCTTGCTGCCTAATAATCCCCCAGTTCTTCCTTAAACAGACAATGCAATGCTGAGATGGACAAACCCAAAACACAACTGCTACATGTTAGCTATGTTAATTATTTAACAAAGGCCCATTATTTTTGCTTCCTGATGATTGCACAGCAGAACACTCGGCTCAGAGGCAAATTACTTGAAGCAATTGTGTAGAACATGGCACAGAACTGAGACTTTCTGGGTTCAAATTCTGGTTCTGCCACTTACTACTTTGGACAAATTCCTTAACTTTCCTACAGCTGAATTTCTTTATCTGTAAATTGATCATGTACAGTTTATATTCCCATATGAAGATTAAATGAGATACTAGTGATATATCGCTTAGAACAGGGTTGGGAACATGGTAGATGCTGAGAAATGTTAGTTCTCGTCAGACATAGAACTGTGAACCCTAATCTCTAGTTCTCCCATCCCTAATTTCACGACGTGTCATAACCATGATTTAACTGGACAACGGTGTCATTCTCTTAGCACATCTCTGCAATAAAGGAAGACCTGAAAGTTGCTACTTGGAGCTCAGCATTTTTGAGAATGTCAGTGACATAACGAATAGGTTAAATTTTATAGGCTGTGTCTCTCTGGGCCTCAAGGACATTTTTTATTTTAGCAGAATCAGAAGTGACTGATCTCTATAGAGCTTAAACCAAAATTTAATGACTTTAGTGAAGTCACTCCCTATGGTAGATTTTATGTAAAGGTGCTTAATTTGCATCCTGTAGGTGAGAGTAAAAAAAATAATGATGAAAACATAAAGAATTCTCTGTAGTTATAACAAAATCACTTGTGATTTTCCCCTTCTCCCTCTCCTGGCTACAACATTACATAATGATTTTCAGAATGTTCTCAATAACTATTTGTAAAGTAAATTAGTAAATTCACAGGGTAGCCACATAGGAGAAGCAACACTTATGCTATGTTGTTTTGGCTGCGAATTGAAAATCAGGATTAATACTATAGGGGGCACATACACAAATTCTTCACGTTATACGCCAAACATACGTACCAATGGATTGTTGGGCAAAGAAATGGGGATCTGTTAATGACAAAACCAGATAAGAATGCCAAAATCATCTAAAACAATGTACCCACTGTACATATTATAAAAATAACATTGGTTATTAGGATTGTTACATTATTGACTCAAAGTCACAAAATTAGAGGCAGAGCTAGTACTAAAATCCAGACTTTTTGCTCAGACCTCCTTCCACCACATCATCTTGGCAAAATTACTCTGAACTTGCTTTCAATTATTCAGAATAAATGCTGAGTAAAACCTTGTTAAAATCTGAGAACATACCCAATCTTATTTCTTGCCCAAACACGCTAGAGTAAGGTTAGATTGTTAATCTTGTTGTATTGCTTGATTCAAAAATTGACACACAATTGAGTTCTTTCCAGAAGGATTAATAGGTTTCTCTTGTGTTAAAAAAATATTCACACCAGTCTTAAAAATACTGAGTAGCGTTATAGAAAACAAATGATCTAAAGTTCAAATTACCTTTCAAATATCAATATGTTGACACATCAGCCCCTTTCAAATTACAAATAGCTACGAACCGTCTAACGGGGAGCGATTGTTAATGTTTTAAATGCAAGTCCTCTGTGCAAGCACTTCTTCTCCTAAAGTGAAAGCTGATTTTCTGCAGAAGGAAGGCTTTTAATTTTAGGTGTGTTAAGTTTTCACAGACAATAATCACAGCATTCTTGATATCCCCTTGTATGGCAAATTTACTTTTCCACCCTCTGATAATATTTGGAAATATGTTTATTTATTGTTAAAAAGTGCTAAAATAAAACTCGTGCCATTGTATGTAACAAAAATCCAGTTATTCAATTAACTAGTGGATTCTTCATCATGGTAACTTCTGTCTATTGGAAAAGGGAAGAGTACTGTGGCTATAAACCTACTGCTGCCACCTAGTGTTACTGGACAAGCACTGCCTCAGCTTGATTCCTTGCCTTTGTGTTACAGAGAGACCATCCTTTCTACTGAGAAGGGGGGAAAGAGAGAAGCATCGGTTACTTTATCAATAATATTCATAATTAATTATTTAGAGAACTTGTATTTTTCTATTGACTTTTTTATAGTTCAATACTCTGGGTTCCAGACATGCTTTTTTAATATATTTGACATTTGAATACTTTGAAGGCTTTAAAACAGAAGAGTACTAAGGACAACGTGATAGCTTAAGGCAGTCATCCATATTGATGAAGTTTTCTATTAATAGATGTATGCTTCAATAACCCATATGTAAAAACAATGTGTCCTTTTTATTCTATCCCTATTGATTCCAAATGTCCTAAGGATGTTCTCGGCAGTAGCTGAGCCAGAAGCATCAGAAGACACGCAGACCACTGCGTCATTTTGCAGTACAAGGACGAGACACATCCAAGAAAGAAACCTACTACTGTATTTCAGTTGAAATGAGAAAACAAAGTACAGAAATTTTCCTCTGTAAGAAATTATTTTGCTGAATAAAAACTTCCTTTCAAAGGGTCTAAAATAATGAGATTTAAGTGACTTTAAAGATTCACAACCATTTAGTGGGGTATTTATATCCCAGTCAGTACAAGCTATTCGGGGAGGGGTTGTTAGAATGTGGAAGGCTGGAGTCCTGTGGTCCAGAGCCAGCTGGAGTGGCCAGTGTGTGATGACAGGAGAAGCAGGTGTCAGGAGAGGAAGGGTACCGTGACCACAGCCTGCCCCGCCGAGGCAGAGCAGTTGTGTGTACGGAAACCCAGAAAGTCTTCCTGGGCAGGAGCATGGCCAGTGGGAGAGCTCTGTCTCAGAAAGCAAGGAAGCATGATCTAGTGACAAGGGCACAGGACTAATTGTCTTTAGGTATGAATTTTTCCATGAACTTGATATGTCCTTTTGAGCTATAATCTACCCCTATTGGGTCTTTTCTTCTCTTACTCATTTCTACAGACCACACCTGCACAGAATAAAGTCAAGGAAGTTTTCCTTATTCTTGTGACTAAATTAATTTCTGGGCCATTCTCTTCTGAAAATACAAATAGAATGAGATACTCTTTGGTTCCTTGCATTTTGAGAAATGTACAAAGAACTGGGCCCCCCAAATTTCAGTGGCTTAACGCATAATAAAATGTTTATTTTTCATTTATATACTAGTAAAATATAAGTGTTCTCTAGTTAGTCTGTCACGTCGAGATGAAGAGACCTGGAACCTCTGTACCTTATGGCACCTCCATCCACTGCGACCTTCCAGTCTTTCACTCTAGCCAGCGATGGAAAACCAGAGAATGCGGAGGATTGCACGGGACATTTGCATGAGCAGACCTGGAATGACTGATGTCACTTTCACCTTCCTTCCACTCTGCAGAATTCAGACACATGGCCAAACGCATACTTCATACACTGGGAAGGTAGAAGAGATAGATTTTAATGCACTTTTAGCAATACACTAAGTATGTTACATAATAACCTCCCAGATACCACACATTTGTCAGACACAGGGGTAGGTAAACTATGGCCTCTGTGTCCATAGGATACCACTTGCTTCTGTATAGTTTATGAGCTAAGAAAGACTTATTACATGTTTAAATAGTTGGAAAAATGTAAGAGCGAGAATATGCAACAGGCCCTGCTTGTGGACTTCAAAGCTTAAAAACCTTAATTCTCCAGGCTCTTTACAAAAAAGAATGACCAACTCCTGGTCTACTTGTATTATGAGTGTCCTGGGAAAAAATAGGTGTCACCCTCAAAAGAGCATTCAGTGAAGGGACTTGTATTAGTTTCCTATTGCTGCATAACAAGTTACCACACATTAGTGGCTTAAAACAACACACACAGATTATCTCATAGTCTCTGTGTATCAGGAACCTGGACATGACTTACCTGGATCCTCTGCTCAAGGTCTCACCGGTTTGCAGTCTAGGTGTTGGCAGGGACTGTGGTCTCCATGGAGGCTTGACTGGGAAAAGATTCTATTCCAAGTGCCTTCACCTTGTTGGCAGAATTTATTTCTTCATAGTTGTAAGACTGAAGTCTTCATATGCTGACCAGAGTGCCCTCAGGTGTTAGAGGCCACCTACAGTTCTTTGCCATGTGACCCTCTCCATGGGCTATTCGCAATGAACCTTTAGCTTTTTCCAGGCCAGCAGAGCCTCTTATAAAATGCAACCTAATTGAGTAAGTGACATCTCATTGCCTTTACCATATTCTATGGATTAGAAATTCTACCCGCACTCAAGTGGAACAAATTACTCATGGGCATAACTATTTGGGGGAGGGTCACCCTGGGGTGTCTGTGACAGGATTGTTTATAAAGGTTTAACAGAGTTGAGGGAAACCCAACTCTAGACTATGGAAAGCTACTGCCACCTCTAGACCTGAAGAAAAAGTGGGAGCTGTTACTAGAACCAGGTCAGACGTCTAGTCGCAGGAGAGGACCACCAAAAAGGACCTGTGGCCTTATGTAAGGAATACAGCTCCTGCCAACCCAGGGCCTCCCAGGAGGATGGGGGTGGGGAATAAACACCAGAGCTTCTCTTCCTTCCAGTTCTCTGTTTGCTGCCTGACCCTGCTCCAGCTAATGCAATAGAGAGGCAGAGGCCATCAGTGGAGACCGATGCAATCCACGGAAGTCAGCCTCCTGAGACCAACAGCAAGGTGGACACAGGGCTTCTGGAGGGCAAGTAGGAGCTATTCCCATTATCTGGCCTTTGACTGCCTCAAGTTTCAAGAAAAGCAGAAAATATCCTTCAGGCCAAGTACCAAGTCCAAGAGTTATCTATGTCAGAAACAAGAAGATCAGGGTGTACAACCATTCAGGGGATAATGGTTATTCAAAATCTTCCGAAGGGTCGACACAGCTTGGCTTGCTTCAGAGGTAAGTTGATTTCAGAGAACACTGATGCTTACCCAACTCCTAGAAAGGAAAACACAGCAGCACGTATTTCTCTAACCAAGTGATGTGGTTGGAGAATGTTCTTTATGGAAAAGAGGAACACCCCTCCACCCAACACCTGGGGCAGGTGACACCTGTGAGCAGGTCTCATTGGAATTTCCAGCTTAGTGTCTCTTTTTAAATGAGTTCTGAGCTTTCCCCCCACTGAGCCAGCCTGCTAGAAAAATGGAAGCATGCTCCATTCGGAGAGAGGTGGTATTTAAAAGAATAGCCTTTTAGTGAGCACATTTCTAAATGGTACAACATGACTACCTGGTTGGTTCCCCCAAATAGCTGCTGAACTACCTCAGTTGCAGCTGTGAAAGGATATGTTTAAAAAGCAGGAGCATATTGAATCTGGAACTGCTGATGGATGATTAAGGAGACAAATACAAAAGAATTAAGGCTCATCATTCTTTGGCATGCTTCTGGTTTGGCACATTTTTGTTTTGTTTTCAGCATGTAAGGGAATAGGTTGTGATTATCAAACGTGAGTTTGGAATTTATATCATTCTTAGATAGTACATTCATGGCATTTAAGCATATCTTGTAAGTTGTAAATGGAGACAACGGTACTCGAACAACAATAAAACATGTGAAAAAAAGTACTAGAGATGCAGAAAGTAGGAACAGGTTTCAGAAACAAAGATTTGAGCATGAATCTATTGCTAATAAAATTTGAGTAAATTATCTGATTAATACAAGGGGCTTTCCTTTGTATCACTTCCTCCCATACCTCGGCACCCAATAAGGTATTGCTGTGTAACTGAAAAGTTTTCTAATAAGAGTTTAAGTAAAACTAATTTTAAAGAACTCATTAGCTAGATGTGATAAGATGACAAAGTTTCTACAACAATTTTACTGATTCCTTATAAATAGAAAATTAATTAATGATGAAGAAAATAAAGCAATACTATACCAGAGTGTGAAAGGTAGTATTGTTTTAAACTTCTATTAACTATTAATTCTTTGTAATACACTACAGTGGCCACGGAATTTGAATACCAAATTCGCTTATGGTTGTGCTTCTAGAATTAGGTACAAGGTGAGCTCATAATAATAAGATATTTTAAAGTCTTGTCATTAATATGCAACTGGGAAAACCATTAGCACCAAAGTTTTGCTGTCCTCTTGGGCTGCACAAGTACATACTAAATTAAAAATGAGAATCTTTAGGATCTGTGGATAGGGGAATGTATAAATATAAATAAATTCTCACCCTAGGATATGTATTTTATTGATGTGTGTGTGTGTGTGTGTGTGTGTGTGTGTGAGAGAGAGAGAGAGAGAGAGAGAGAGAGGAGCATTGATGTGAGAGAGAAATTTTGATTGGCTGCCTCCCATACACTTTCCAACCGGGGATAAAACCCATAACCTTTTGGTGTACAGGATGATGCTGCAACCAAATGACTACCTGACCAGGGTTAAAGGAATATTTTTAAACTTCTTTTCTATTTGTAGTATCTTTTATATCAAAGATTACTTTTATAATACAAACATAAGTCCATTTCTTTAAAAAACATCTGGTATAACATAGATAAAATGTAGCTTGAAATTTGTTTTATACCAACAAAGCATTTTATGCATTTTGAAGTAGGTAAAAGGTAGATATTGAAGAAGGAAGGTTGTTTTATTTATCTTATTCAAGAGAGACTTGAAAAATTTCTTACTCTCAAATTTAATGTCGAAGAGCCCAATATGTTTAAATAATACAGTGTTAAGTTGGAATATAGTAGTTATCTTTATTACTTTGGCCATCAATCAAAAAAGTTAAAAAAAGTCACATGGGGCATGCATTTTCTAGAGTAAAATTGGTGTTTATATTAACCAATTTCTCTTAACTGGAATAGATCCTCACTTCATATTGAGTAAGACAGAGCCAGAACGAGAGCCACGGATTTAAAGCAGCATCCCACAGGAGGCTCCCACTCTGTCTCTCTGCGTGCGTATGTAACACATAACAATTGTCCAGATCGCTTATTGAGAAGAAATTAGCCCCTTGATAACCTTGTTCTCTTTACATACCAGGCTTAACTGGCTTGACTCCCTAAACACTCTTCATGGTCAGCATACGGGACTGGGTGTTCTGGCTTTGCCTTCCATTTTCCCCATCTTTACATCTCTGAGCGGGAGATTCCTCAGTTTGAAGTGCCCCTCCCTTTTTCCCAGGCACGGAAACTTTTCTCAACTTGTAGCACAAGCACATTTGTCTCTAAAGCCTCCTTAGCACGCTCCTTAGTACACGAAAACCAGTGATTCTCTCTGAGACCCCACGAGCACCTAGTAAATACCATGGCACTATTTAAACTGCAGTGCGACTCTTTGTTTCCATGCCCCTCTCCACCGCTGAACTGGGAAGGACCTTATTCTTACTCATGCCTGCCCACCCCTAGCATGGCAGCACAATATAGACTTTGATGAGTCTGTTTAATGCATGAATGGTAAGTGAATGACTGAATATGAAAGTTGCCCCATTGAGAATCCACAGTCTTTTTATACAGCACAGAAAAGAACAAGAGATTCAAGAGTTATCATGTCAGTCATCTCTAACTCAGAGCCATAATAGGAACAAATAACAGGGACTAATGCACCCTTGACCTTACCATGCATGCCAGTTTCTAATATCCTGGATCCACATTTGTACAGACATAGCTTTAGTTTTCTAGATGCCTCTGCTAAACCTTAAAAAATTAATAGGAATGGCATAGCCAGATGAGATCAATGACGAAAGGAGCTGAAGTTGGTAAGTTTATTCTGGGAGAAAATATGAAAGAAGAACCCAGACTCACTGGAAATTGAATCTTTACATTCTTGGTATTTAGAAACCACTCTGGGACCACACAGAGCATGGTGCAGCTCTTTGTCTCTGCCAGTAGAGGGCAGGACACACTTCATTAACTAGGGGAGCAGGGTGTGCTGAATTCCTCCTTCAGCAGCCAGAGCTTGGAGTAAGTGTTCTAGCAGCAAAGATCCCATATCCTTCCACCTCAACTAAAGTCCTCTGAAAAAAAAAATTTATTCTTTAAAGATTTCTGTGTTAACATCATTTCATTAACTTTTATCACACATTTCAAACTGTGATTGCAGTTACGCCTTGAGAGAGAGAGTGTGACAAAGTAGTAGGAACAGAGGCCATGGGAATAGACAGAACAGGTTTATACATGGGGAATCTACCACTTCCAGCTGTGCGGTTTGGTCGAGTTACTTATCTTTCTAATTCTCCTTCTCATACTCAAAACACAGATAATAAAATCTAACTCATAGAGCTGATGTAAGATCAAATGAAAATACAGAAATCAGTTTGATGTTTTGTAGTTGCCGTCCCCTTTTTTCTGTTGCTTCCCATGTACGGGGGGTGGCGGGGAGAGAAATGCATCTCCAATGTCTATCCTATGCCAACGTCTTGCAAAGCACCAGGGCAGAACCAAGCACTTCCCAGCCAGAACCAACCTGGGATAAGTTTCTCAAGTGAGACCGATTTGTCTGCTAGGAGCTCCAGCGGAAAGTATTAAATCACTAGGAAAAACACTTCTTTCTTGAAAACAGTGAACACATCACACTCTATGGATTTATGGAACTATGGAAGATAAAGCCAGTTAAAAAGGTGTAGTACAACAATGCTACAGTTCACAGGATCTCGTAGGGTCTCAAGACCTTAGTCCAAATTCACAGTAGCCAAGACATGGAAACCATTTAATTGCTGATTGACGGATGAATAGATGCAATGCAATATTATTCAGCTATGAAAAAGAATCATGCCATTTGAGACAAAGTGGTTGGACTTTGAGGGCATTATGTTAAGTGAAATAAGTGAAGCAGAGAGAGATGAAAAGATGAATTCTGTATGACCTCACTTATGCGTGTAATCTAGAAAAGGGAACTCAAAGAGGCAGAGCAGATTGGTCATTGCTGGGGTGGAGGGCTGTGTGTGGAGCTGGTCAATTGGTGCAAACTTCCTGTTAATAGTTAACAATGCTGTATTGCATACTTCAAAAGTGCTAAGAGGACAGACCTTAAAAGTTCTCATTATACCCACCCACACACAGGTAACAACTATGTGAGGTGATGAGTAGGTCAACTAACCTATCACAGTAATCATTTGCAATATATGTGTGTATCAGATCATCACATTGTACACCTTAAATTTAAAAAATGTTAATATGTCAACTACATCCTGATAAAGCTGCAGAAAAGATGCTAGTCCTCACCTGTACACACACATGCACACGTCCCTCAAGATGCTTTTTCATATTATTTACCTTAGTTTGTTTTCCATTTAAAAAATTTGATCACCATTTCTAACAGGATAAAATATACATGTGAAATTAAATAAAAGTATACTCTATTTTCAGTCCTGTCCAAGTCTCAGATATTTTATGATGCAAAATATTTGTTTTCATTGGTGTTTATGTTGAAAGTTAGAGTCCAACTTTATTCTCTTGTTTGCATATAAACACGCCTAGTATTGGGAATTTGTCATTTGTTATGATAAATTACATTAGTGAGTTTGCTAGAAATTGGGTTAGGTGTACTATGGCTAAAGAAGCAGTGAGGAATTCTGTTTGCTATTATTTTATTTATGATTTGTGCCCTGAGAGTCATTGTTGAGATTGCATGTTGCACCATATTTGTCAAGTATTGGTATCAATGTTGTACTTCATCATAAAGGAAGTTGGACCATTATTCGTTTTTTCTTCTAACATTGTAAAAAGAGCTTTGACATTACCTGAGTTTAAAGTTTTGGCAGAATTTCCCTAGAATAGTGCATATGATCGTTTTATGGCAGGTTGTTCTTTGATGTTTATTTTGTCTATTAAAATTGGTCTGTTTAGACTTTATATCTTTATTAGAATAATTTTTGGAAAATAAATTTTTACAAGTTTATCAGTTTTCCAGATTTTCAAATTTAATTTCATATAATGAACAAAACTATACTTGATAATCACTGTATTTTTATGTTTTTACCTATGATGTTTGTCCTGTTTGTCATTTTTGAAATTTGTGCTTCCAATATCTTCCTCTTTATTAATTATGGTAGTTGGAAGTCTGTTTATTTTTATCAAAGTTATTTATGCTATTTATTTTACTCTTTCCTTACTCAATAATTCTTAGTTTATCTTTACCAATTCTTCATTTGGCTTTCTTTTGGTTTCCTTTTTATTTCTTTTTTCAGCTTTTTGAGTCATGTTTAGTTCATTTGTTTTCATTTGTAGCATTTTTTTAATATATATTTAAAGATATAAATTTTGCTTTGAATGTCACTTTCACAATAGCCCATAGATTCTGATGTGTTAATATTTTATTAGTATTTTCAAGAAAGTTTACAATTTTGATTTTATTTCCATAACTCAAATCTCCAACTCCCCTTTGAACACAGCACTGAATTTTTTTCTAGGTGTAAAGGCCTTTTTGTACTTTTGTTTTATTGCATATGTTCTGAGAATTTTGTTTATATTCTGCCTATATTTTAGAATTATAAGTCTTTCCTTGAGGTATAAAATGTGTTCAGTTTATGTGAAGCATTCCATGTTCTTTGGTAACAAAAGGTATATACTCTATTACTGAGGTAGAGAACTCCGTATGGAGATATAAGACTTACCCTGTTTATTTTTGTTATTAGAGTTTCTCTTTCCTCACTAAATTTTGTTAACTTGATTAAGTGTTAAATTGTGAGACATATAGTGAGGTGCATTTTAATTAGTCTCATTTTTATCTACTTTTCCTTACATCTCTTGTAGATTTTTATTCATAAAAGTCATTGCTGAGCATTTAGGTGTACGAATATGTTATTATATATTTTTGCGTCATAGTCTTTAGCATTATAATGTTTCCTTCCTTGTACTGCTTGTTCTGTTTAAGACTTTTTGGCCTAAATTTTACCTTGCCCAATAATAATATTGCAATCTTTCTTTTCTTTTGTTTGCATATGCATTTTCAAAAACATTGTTTTGAATTCTCTTTTTTATGTATGTCTCTTGTATACAGCACCTTAGCCAATCTGGAAATCTTAACCTTTTAATGGGTGATGACATGCTTTCACATTTATTGTCATGACCAATATGTTTGGTGTTAATTTTGACCTATGGTCCATTTTATTTGTTTCCTTTTTTAAAATATTTATTTTCTAATTTAGAAAGGATTGTATTTGTTTTGTAATAGCTGTTATTATACAAATTCCTTTCAAAATATTCGTAGTCCTCTCATTTGTGGATAGTTTCCATTGGTTTCCTACTATGAACAAAATTGATACCATTTAGTAATCTCTTTTACACCTTCCTCTCCTTGCCTAGCATAAGTTCCGATAACAATTTGTATAACCAGTTCATCCCTACAAGACAGTCAGAGGTTGTATTCTACGTTTATTGTCTCTGTTTTCTCCCCATAACATGATACACTTCTCTCTACTATCAAAATTTACTCCATGTCAACTTTAAGCAAGTGTCAAGTACTTTTCAGTCATTTCTTAGTCCCTAAGCATATATTTTAATACAGACAATGCTCTTCTCAGACCAAAGTCAAGCCCTCAGGACAAAAAAATAGAGGTGGAAGCAAAGTTTCACCATGTTTTACTGGTAACTCATAGTACAGTTTGTCCAAGTGGATGCCCACTGGGTGAGACCCACAAACTCAGTGTCTGTGAAGTCAGCCTTAACAACGACAGACTACAGGGCCTATTCCCAGGTTCTATCCTTGATTTTATTTTTCATGACCAACAACACTTTTGGACACCTTAACATAAAACAGTAATAATAAAGACAGTAAAAAGGGATGAAAAGGTCTGATTCTACCAAGGTTACTAAGCAAGTAGGACCCAAGAACGAAACCTGGGTATCAATAAATAGCTGAGAAATCCAATGCAGAGATAGCAGAGTTCAGACTCATGACTGACTTGCTATGTCAGCATGAACTTGAGAAGCTGTGAGCAGCAAGACCTAAGAAGCCTCTGCATCCCGTCTGGTGGCACCTGACCAAGGCTGGGGTCTGCAGCAATGGGCAGATCATACTATGTCTTGATGGGACTGCCATGAAAATTAAAGAAATAAGTAGAGCTTCCCCAAATGACAGCAAGCAAAGGCTGTTAATTCCAAGCTTGCTAGTTAGCAAAAAGGTCAGCCAGATCACCTGTGCTTGGCAGAAACCCAAAGGCAGGCCGAGGAATGGGAAAGCTGTCCAGGGGAAGAAGAGATAGCTTCAGGTATGGCCTGATTGGATGCTGTCAGTATGGAGACATCGTAGATAGGCTAAAAAGAGTATATGATTGGTTACAGTGCACATTTGGCTTTTTCTGATTGGACCAAATTTGGAAGACAGGACAAATAATAGGCAATTTGTCAGTTATTAACCATGTCTCAGCCATTTTGAACCAAACATAACATGGTTATGTTTGACTGCCTGAACTGGCTGCTATAGATAGCAGTCTGACTTTTGAACTGATTATTATGTTGGCTTCCTGGGTTGGTTTTTACATGTTGTTGGTCAGAGTTTTATTTTTATATATGGTTTGACCTTTCACCTTTTGTAGAGTTAGTCTCTCATTATGATAAAAATGACTCTTAAGTCAATAATATATCTTCATTAATCTCTTCAATCTCTTAGTCTCTGATCTCTGAGACCTCTAATTCTCTGTCTCTGTAATCTTGGGTGAGTCACTTAGTTTTTCTAGGCCTCCATTTTCTTGCTGAAAATAATAGGGTTTATTTAGCAAACAGTTTCCAGGCTCATATCGTGAGTATGTAGTTAAAGGGGAAAAATGGCTCTAGAGGAGGGCATGTAGGCAGTGTTGCGAATTGCACAGAACCCATAGATTAGACTATCTTACCTTATGTAGCACACTCAAGTGAGTGATATGAGTAAGTAGCTAGGGTTATTGTTATCTGGCAGGTATCTGGCTCTGAGGAAAAAATGATTGAAAACCTCTGTTCTCGTTAATCTGTCAGGTTCTTTCCACTCTAATTATGGTAAGAACCAACTCTCAGCTATAAACTGCCCACCTCTCAGTCTGAGCATGACTACCACCAGCATCATGAGAGTGGGGACAGAAGCAAACACTGTTCTGATGATCTCCATGGGGTCTACTGGCAGGGACATGTTGATCAGAGGCCAAGATCAAAGTGTGATATTGACTTAGTCATTAAGCTCCTCTTGATTCTCCAGTCTCACTAATTCTGATACTCTTCTGTTTTAAGTATTAATTTTTCTTGTGAAGCCACTGGACTTTGTTAAAGATTAAATTACTGTTAATGTTTATTTCTAAACAAGATGTAGGGGAAGTGCCATGTGTTTTTCTCCTCAGATTATTGAATAACAGCGCGTCCTCAATCATTTTTCAGTAGTTTGTTAGAAACTGTAATGAATTTCTTATGTTTTTTAAAATTCCATTTACATAGTTCTGTATACACAATGATAATTGTTTGTCTATTTAGTATTTATTGTTCTTAGTAGAAACCAGGTACTCTTGTAAGTTCAAGTAAACCATTATCAAATGAAAACAGGTAAATCTTAGTCCTCATTGGAACTTATAGTCTAATGCTGTAAGTCAGACTTCAATACATAATGTTACTAAAGGGGTAAGAACTTGGAAACAAAATAAGGTGATACAGAACAATGAGGGGGTGTTTTGTTACCTAAAGTTGTGTTGAAAGACTTCTAATGATACATTAATATTTGAGCAGATACCTGAAGAAAGACGTGAAAGAAAAAATCACATGGATTGCTGGAGAGGAAATATTGATTAGAGTAAAATCAACCCTCACTGTTTGGGCATCATCCCATAAAGTGAAAGGTCGCTGATTCTATTCCTGGTCAAGAAACAGGTCTGGGGTGCGGGTTTGCACCCCGATGAGGTGCATATGAGAGCAACCGATTGATGTTTCTCTCTCACATCAATGTTTCTCTCCCTTTCTTTCTCTCTCCTATCCCCTCTTTCTAAAACTAAATAAAATCTAAGAAAACAGAAGAAAATCAAAGAATATAAGTAATTCTTTGAATGAGTTCTGCTAAAAAGAAGAACTAGAACGAGTGTTACCTCCTGAGAGATGTGAAAAATGTAAGGATTTAAAAAAAATATTGTACTTTCACATGTTTATATAGTAAAGGGAATTATCCAGTAGAAACAGAACAATTTATGACACAGGTGAGAGAGGACTTCTGTAGGAGTGCTGGCCTTTAGTAGCCAGAAGTAACGTGGTCAATGTCCCATTGAAGGGACTGTGTATGTGAAGTTCATTTCAGCAGAAAGGAATACGGATTCAGGCACAAAAATGTAAGTAGGTTGGCAGATATGGTGATGAGAGAGTAGGAAAATTTTCTTCCCCACTTTTTTTCCAGGGAGTAAAAAACAGTCCATCAACTAAGACTAAAAAAAAGAAAAAAAATCATTAAATATTGGAAGGCTTCTATCACCTGGTACAATTTATAAAAAAAAAACTTGAGCTTTGCTCCCAAGTCAAATTACATAAAGCACATAAAGACTCAGCTGTGAAATTAGCATACTTTTACAAACACCTTTTGTAATGTGTTCATTTTTTTCACTCATGTATTTACCAATCACTTCTTAACAAACTTTTATTGATCATCTATAGTATGCAAAAGCCTGTGATCAACTCTGAAAAATATATAACCTGAATAAAGCTTGGTCACTGTGATTATAAAGAAGATTACAGTTTAGTCTGAGAGAAATACATGTGGGGGGAAGACACTATACTTCTCTTTGTTTCAATATGACAGATGTTATCTTTACTCTGGCCGTTCTTGCTCTGTTTTTTGGGACACGGCCCACTTCAAATAATCTGTCGTACTCTACTAATAAACACAATCAATACAAGGCTACATCCTTCCACTTTTGCTTCAGAAAATATGGTCACATCACTACTAATGAGGTGTGTTCCAAGTGCTGGCAGAGCATAAAGGAAGGAGTTATTCAGTGTAGCTAGAAAGTTAGAGAAAGACTGTTTGAGCAAAGCTTGAAAGGTGAATAGAAGAGGCAACCATACACCATCTACCAGAAAGATTCGTAAAGGCACGAATCTGGACAGATATCCTGAGGAAAACTTGCCAATGAAGATAGTCTTTATCCTTCAGTTAAATGGGAATCATTAAGCTTTTGTTTGTTTGTTTTAAGAGGAACAAGAATAACAGAGTTGAATTTTCTTTTAGACCAGTTAGGTGGCTGTGTGGAAGGTGGATGAAAGGAAGTCGAGACTGGCAAAGTGTTAGCTGTCAGAGTCAAGAGGCAGGCAAGGACCTCCACCAGAACATGCTGAAAGAATGGATAGATGAAAGAGCCAGGTTTGAAAAGGCAATTGACAGAGATTGCTGACTGACTTTTTGTGAAGAACAAAGGAGCCTAGGAGAGCCAAAGAGTTGCCTGAGATTTCTGCCTTAATAGATTAGGTGAAAAAGTGGCATTACTAACTGAAATGGAATTATAGGAGAAATGCAGTCTCTCTCTCTCTTTCACTTTTTGGAAATTTAATGAGGTTTGAGTTTCAGAATTATGTTTGATTTGTAGGTATCTATTAGACAGTGAATATGCATGACAATACTCTGGAGACAAGTATTCTGAAGTTATCTTTGCATAGTGCCAGTTAAAACCACAGAGGATGATCTTGGGTATTTATGTCTGCAATGGATAAAGGAGAGTGAAGACCTACCAGAGAGAAAATGCTAAGGAAGAGGCAGATCGAGATGAGCCTGTGAAAAAAGGACGTAATCAACGCATCCAACGTTCCAAGGAATCTTGAAATTAGGCTTTAGAGTTAAGCCGTGAGTCAGCCATGGGGGCCTTAATGAATACAGCTTCAGTTGGCACAGATACGTGAAAGAGAATGGAGATTTAACAACAGGGGTGATAATCATACTTGTTTAAAGATAAGTGGGGAGGACATTGCAAATATTATATTGCCCAGGCATGCGAGTAATGATTACGAAGTATCACTCTGATACAGAGAACAAAATGCGTGGGATTGAGAATTTATGCTCTAATTCAAATAGCTGCTCAGCTCAGGTCACGGTTATTACCACAGAGGTGTTCCATTTGTGGGGAAGTAAGAAGATGGGGCAGGAGGTGGTAGAATCAAGGCCAATGGTATATAACTCAGTTAGGAGATCTTGATCACTCTGTTAAGAACAATATAGTATAAAATGTAAAGAGCACCCCCTCACACCTATCTAAATCTCTTCTTGAAAATTGAACAAACAAATAAAACCCAAATGTACAGCTTTACCTGAATCCCTGGGCCCAGAACTAAGCACGCACAAGAAGGGATCGCGTGAACAGGGAGGGACATCTCTATTCCTTAGCGGCTCTTTCTAAGTGGCTCTCTAAATGAGGCGGTGTGAACAATTCATAGGAAAAAAACATTTTGGGTATAATTATTCAAACTCAGTACATTGATTTATTCTTTCCAAAATGCATATTAAATATACAAAAACAATAAGAACAGTATTTGTATGGCACTTTTCCATACAAGAGATTTTTAAAAATGCAGTGTGTTCTTCAACCTCCCAATAATCCTTGGACTTGATAATATTATTATCATTATTATTAAAATGTGGAAACCAAGTGTCAGAACAGGGTAATGAATTTAGCTTCAGGTTTTCTGGATAAGAAAAGGCAGAGCCAGGATTTAATTGAATCCAGGTAATCTGACCACTATACTCTTTTCACTTTATTAATGATCATCTGCAACAGGTGGTGCCCAGACCCATAGAGATTTACTTTAATTTCATAAGAAGCAAATTGCTGTTTTAACTGGGCTAGTCCCTCTACATCTTGACAGATCAAAGTGGAGAAAGACCGTGGCTCCCTGGCCGGGTTGCTTAGTGGTTTAGAGCGTTGTCCTACTCACCAAACATGTTGTGGGTTTGACCCTTCATCAGCGCACGTTCCTAGGTTGTGGGTTCGATCCCCTATCGGGGAGTGTACGGGAGGCAGCCGATCAATGTTTCTCTCTCACATCAATGTCCCTCTCCTCCCCTTCCTTCTCTCTAAAGTCAATAAACATATCCTTAGGTGAAGATTAAAAAAGAAGAAGAAAAAAAAACATGCCATTTTGTATGGATTAGTGTTCAAAGGTTAAATAAGAAACTCTTACTCTTTCATATCCTAAGCTATATAAGTATATAACAAAAGCACTGAGAAAGAAAAGAAAGTAGCAAGTTAAAAAGTGTAGGAAGTTCCTTCCGAAATTCCACTCCAGTGACTGTGTCCTTCAAGCAATGAACGTGATCAGGCTTTAAGCAGTTGTACAGCGGTAAAACACACGAAAGAGACATGTGAATGATATTAAGGGTTTTCTGACCATTTGCAAAGACGCCCAAGCAATGGGGAAATGGCAACTTCTTTAAATCCTAGAGGAAGGACGACATCATTAGTTGCAGGCCATAGAGAAACATGGACTAACAGAACATATAAAAATATCTGCAGGTTGGGTGCCAGATGGTTGCTAGACTTAGTGTAGTGATCACATTGTGAGTATATAAATGTCAAATCACTAGGCTGTCCACCTGAAACGAAAGTAATATTGCATGCCAACTATTCTTTAATAACAATTTAATAAGTCTGCAGGTTATATATATGATAAAATAAATAATATAAACTGAACCACTTCAAAATGGGGTTGGGGCTGCCATACCAGAGGAGCTGCCTCCCATTTCTTACTCCTCCAACCTTTGGAATGTTAGAACTGGGCAAAATGACTTTGGGGCTGGGCCTAAAGCAGCACTGTATTCCAAAGCTAACAGGAAAGCAGTCATTATAACTACAGACTGAAAATTAAAGACATTCTTTAGAACTAGCATCACTATGTTAGCTTATCTGCACCTATAGAAATTCCTTTGTTAGCTTATTAACACCCCTAGGAATTTCTTCTACTCATTTAATTATCCCCCTTCCCTTGTTTTCACCTAATCAGAACATTATTTGGGTTTCTGCCTGAATCAGTGCTTCCAGATTCTTTTGGATCTCAAATAAACACTTGTTGCCTCTCGCTCCCACCTTTTATTTTTAGAGAGTAAAAATAGTGGTTTTCCTTCTCAGAGGCAGGAATCAAGTCTGGTAATTTTATTTCCAGTCATATGAACCATGTTCAGCTGCTAACGCAGATACCCTGTCCTGCAGGCTCACAGCAAACTCAAGCAAATTTCTGCACTAACCTCTGATTTCTGTAAAGCTACCATTTTTTGAAAGCATTGTTAACTTAAGTAAGTTAACAATACAAAATCAACCATATTGCACTATTCTTTGTCAAATATTTGAGGAATTATTCTTCCAGGAATATCCTGGTAAGATTTTAGGATTTTAATTTTTTTTTACAGAGACCTACAACATAACACTTTGGGAAAATGTGTGTACTGTAACATCACAACCCGAAGCTTTTCACATTGTGGCTGGAGGACACGCGGAGCTCTGGAAATACGGATGATTTAAGAGAGAAGAGCAAAATGAAAGGAAGTGATGCCCACAGTTCATAAAACCAAGACAGAGGACTCGTGTCAAATAGCTCATTGTTGGAGAAAGTTCCTTCCTAGTGGTTTTCCTTCTCAGAGGCAGGAATCAAGTCTGGTAATTTTATTTCCAGTCATATGAACCATGTTCAGCTGCTAACGCAGATACCCTGTCCTGCAGGCTCACAGCAAACTCAAGCAAATTTCTGCACTAACCTCTGATTTCTGTAAAGCTACCATTTTTTGAAAGCAGCAAATTTCAGAATGCTGTGATTTTTCTGACAGTCCTTAAGTAAGTTAATCAAGACGTTGCTGATTTCTGTAAAGCTACCATTTTCTTTAGACCAAGGGTTACGACGTGGATGTGCTCTTTAAAAATATTTGGAAACTTGGGTATGGGGGATGGGGCAGGGAAGAGCACTGAGGAAAAAGGCAGGGCAATGGTAACCGAACAACAATAAAAAATTGCAAAAAACCAATAAATTTTAAAAAGTATATATATATATATAAATATTTGGAAACTTGTATGTTGATTTCATATGTACATTTTTCCTGGGGAACTTTCATCATATATAGAAAAGGATCTCTTCAGAGTCTAAGGTTACCTACCTTATAAGGAAAAGTAATTTCCAGTGCTTGTTGGAGATGTCATTGTTGTTTTCTTTCCTGGATAGCCTCTAATTGCCATTGCCACAAGACGATGCAAGGTGACTCTGAACTTCACCCAGAAGAAAGCACCTCTATAAATTCAAACTTCACTCTTTCATTGAAATCATTGACCAAAATAGTGGCCAAGGGCAAACCAGAGATGGGGAATTCTTGTCACCCACAGAACTAAGACTGTTCCTTGAATAAATGACATGTTAAGCCATGTTTGGCCATTACACTTCCTGCTGTTAGTTGTCACAAATCATAGATTTCAAAATGCCATCATGGGAAAGAAATGAATGTTTTAGGAGAGGACAGTATTTGTCTTCTTCAAGTATAACTCATCATTAAGAACAAGTGTCTGGAAAAAAAAATAACAGTTCAGTTGACATTGTAACTTTGCTCTTTTCATTAAAATTACAACAGAATTTTTTAAAGGAAGATCTGCATGACCTTAATTAGTTTCCTTGATCACTTGCCAATCTGTAATTAGTGAAGTAGCAACTTGTACAAAGATTTTTTAAATGCATAATGCAAATAGGGCAAAATTATTCCTCTTGAAAGGTAATCAATGTCTTTCAAACTTTAAAATATATTTTAAGCAATGCTATTCAAGAATATATACATTACTTAACAGGCCTGAAGAAAAGGAGAAGATGCAAATATCTGGCTATTTAAAGCTTTATATTACATAGGAGATGCTGATTATCACTTGTGTATTAAATAACAATTGTACTTATTTCAGCTGACTGTGTGTTTTCCAACAAAAACTAAATAAACATAATTTTTTTTCAAAAAGTACAGTTAATATATTTATTTCAAACTTTAAATGGAATGCTTGTCTGTTTAATGTCAGACGTTGACTCAGATTATTTCTCCATTCTAGCCCAAAATCACCTTTCATCTCACAAATGAAGGGCTTATTTAATGTTGATTGATTTTAATGGCACTAATTTGCTCCATTAACAATAATATCAGGTAAAAGTTGACATAAAAAATACTTAGCCTTTAGATGAGTCTTTTTTTCCTGGAACAATCAATCTCATTTCACATACACATTACCTCATTGAAGTCCAACGTCATTCAGGATGGCGTTATCTACATTTTGCAGATAAGCACTCCCACCCCGCCTTCCTTCCAAAAAGCCCCCCAAATCTAAAACTCAACTAACAGTTAGTGCGTGCCTGCTATGGGATAATCGCTTGCACGGAATTTGAATCTGGCACCTCCTACATTACTGAAGGACTTATTCTGCATTGACCGAGAGCGCTCGGCCCATTCATGAGCTTCCTTTTGTTCTAACTCCGCTGTCCCCGTGGTGCCGCGTGTCGACAGCGGCAGGAGTGTTTCATCTGGGAGAAAAACTCGAGATAGCTGGTCTTATGGCTAGGTATGCAGACCTTCGTTGCTGGATATAAAGTATGGTTGATTGATAAAACATACAGACTCTTCAATCTTTTTGTAAAAGCTAATCTTCAGATAGATTTCTCAGTGAAGGTAACAGCTTGCCTTGACAACTTGGTGAGCACAGTATCATCATTTCACACAAAATATATGGCAGGCATTAATTTTCAGTGTCAGATCAATTCATTGACCACAGCCATCAAGAGCACAAAGAGACTGGACAATTAATTCCTTTGACATGAAATTACTGTATAATAGAACTGCAACCTTCCCTCTTTCTCCAAGCAATTGTCAGATAACTGCACTCGCAGAGGTCACTGAAAGCACAGTGCATAAAACCTGCGGCCACAGCTCTTGCCGTGTTTCGTTTTACGCTTGTTTGCTGATTGATTTGTATCAGATCCCTGTTTTCTTTTCAAATGTCACCCCATTCTTCCAAAAGTGCTGTTTCTCAAGTAGAAATATCAACAGGGCATAAATTCAATATTTCTCACCCATCTCCTATAATTTGGTTGATCAATTTTCCTTTATACAGGTGTTTGTATTATTTATACACAACATCAAAGATTTTTATGTGTTCATATCCACCATATTTTGCTGTATATAATGCACACCCATCGTTTTTGTGTGCATTGTACACAGGACTATTATATCCATGGCCTCCAATCATTATACCCATGATTTTGCTCTCAAAAATTTGGGCAAAAAGATGTGCATTATACATGGCAAAATATGGTAAAAATATAGTATATCTGTACCTATATCTATATCTATATCTGTATCTGTATCTGTATCTATCTATATCATCTATATCTATACCTATACCTATCTGTATCTCTATCTGTATATCTATATCTATCTGTATATCTATCTGTATATCTATATCTATCTATATCTATATCATCATCTATATCATCATCTATATATCATCTATATCTAGTTGGTTCCTGTCAAAGGTAGACAGCCTCCTGAGGTCTGAAGTTGGTACTTTAGAGTTCCTCCTCCCTAGGGTGAATGTGAAACCTGATAATTTAGAGTGTTTCAACGTTAAGATATGGAAACTATATTTTCAGAGGTGTCACCAAAGAGTCAGATAAGTCTATTGAATGGCCTTTACCACACCACATCCCTCATATATCTAGCTTAATGCCTTCCATGGAGTGGGTATTCAATGAACACTTGTTAAATTAATGAACAAGTTTCTTTTAAAGACATTATTGCAATGTCTAATTTACATCAATTGATTCCAACAAGTTGGAATTAAATTGTATATGTCAATGTTAGTCATGTCCACTTCCAGTTAACAGAGATGGTTTTACACACACCTGGGAATGAAGCTGATGAAGCAAGGAAGTATGGGAGCATTCTAATCTATGGGAACTATATGGCATTGTGAATCGTTGAGAAATAGCACAAAGGATCTTGACTTAGGGGTTGAGAACGTGACTCTAGAACTAAAGTACCCAGATTTGATTCCTGCTTTTGCTCTGGGTCCTCAAATTGTTTGAACTCTATTTAACAGAAGTGATGATAATAGTATCACCTTAATAGGCCTAAAGTGAAGGCATTAGATGAATTAAAGCAACTAAAATATTTCCTGACACAGAGGAAGTTTGTGAACCAGGAAAGCTTCACATCTATTATTCATCTCCAACTTCAAAATTTAGTTTTCAATTATTTTTGTAATTGCTCCTCTTCCCTCTCTTAGCTCATTGAGCTTGCATGCAAATATGAAGATAAATCAAAATAGTTAAAATATACTTCCCCTCTTATTTTATATTTACAGCTAAATGACATTCAGTTTCCATTAATACTTCTTCTCCTGGGAAACCCCTTATGATGCTAGGTACTAACCATTCAGCACTGACCTCTCCATGACCTTGCAGGATGCCCAGACACATCTTGTTGAGTGTCTGGAGCATGGGGAGGTAAACTAGCTTCAAACAGCTCCCCCTAGGCTGCTGATAATCCCGGGTTATGCCAAGTTTCCCACAGGTTTCATGACTTCTGATGCAGGCTCTCAATAGAGCCCTTTGGCCCTAAGTGCTCCAAGAACTCTATCCCTCCAAATCTCAGCTTTCTAAGACCCCAACTCACCTTTTCTCCTAAACTGACCTTCGGTTTCAAGTCTCTGATTGATTCATCAACTACCCTTGGCCTGCGTTCATTAGCCACTGACTTTCTAGACCCCTGTCTTGGAAGCAGGTGATAGTGCTCACAGCCCATGATAAAGGAACCACTTAAACACACATAAAGCATTTAGACTAGAATTAAAATTGGGAATATTTAATCCAAACTACTACATTTTGAACAGCACTGAACAGGTCTTCTAAAAAATAATCTTCTTTATTGTCCATCTGTCACAGTGTGAAAATTTCATTTTAGGTTTAAGATTTAATCCCTAAGTCTTAAAAATGTTCTATCTTTTCTATTTAAAAGACTTGGTGTTTCTTAGACACATTGGGTCCCTCAGGCTATCTGCACAGCCCTGTGTATCATCTGTGTAGATCACCAAACAGATAAATGTGAGACTCTAAGAGTTAATTACATTTAAGCTTATTTTCTTATATATTATATTATTCTTCAAGTTAAAGTTGCAGATCACAGTCACTATAGCAAGTTCAAGATGAAGAAACTCAGGTTCAGAGAAGATTACCTAGCTTGCAAATAGCTAAGCAGTAAGTAGATGTGAGTGACTGAAAGACCATTCCTACTATATTTCCATCCTGCCTGCTGAAATTTGGGTGACTTAAATGTACCTATTTTAAATTAAAAGTTCGAATTCACCCAAGTAACCTTTTTTACTTACTTTTCCTCTCTCCAAGTAGTTGTTTTGATTTGTATAAATATCAGTCTCATTCACCAGTTAATTTCAAAGGCTTTTTAAATGTCAGGAGTTGAGCTGAGATTTCACGACTCCCCCATCTCTGAACAGGTCATTAGTCCAAAGCACTTTTAGGCCAAACCATCAGCCCCCAGTGACTCCAAATGCCAGTTAAACAGATGCCCACTCCTGATAATATCTACTTAAAACCCAAAGACTAAATCTTATAAGTAGCTCTGCAGATTTGACTATTGAAGGACTAATGGGTCCATATAAAATAATCTTCTTCCAACTTCTGGGTTTAGAAAAGCCCTAAAAACAAATTAACTTTAATGTTCTTCCAAGGTTTGTTACCCTTGCTCACTCAACAGCTGCTCTACTTTCATAATGAAAGAGAAACAAAGCCATAATGGCCCCAAGGTTGCCAAAATTTGGGGTGAACATGCCTTGGTGCTCTTCAGAACATCCCCTGTCCATGAAGTATGATTGTCAGATTCCAAGTCTCAGGACATCCCCATCTCAGCAGTGATGAATGCCACAGATGGACAGCAAATACGGCTGCTGTGAAATTTAATGTTCACTTTAGATGCTCCGGCTCTTATTAGAAAAGGTCATGCATTGTCCCGCTCGGATGATTAATGTGGACTCTCACATCTTTATGGAATATTTCTGCAATATGTGCTGTCTAAGTGACTGTTTGTTCCTCATTTCAGACTTGATCAGTGCTTAATACTCAACATGAATTTAGATGGGTGGAAAAAAATGCCACTTTGCAGCTTCAGGTGTTCATAGATTGCTCTGCTAAAAAAAAAAGCTTAAATCATGGGGTCCAAAGAAAGCCTGAAGCCCATTTTCATCAAATTTACCATAGCAGTTTGTTAAAAAACATGTGATGGTAGCATAACAACCATAATCCAGTAGCCCCTTTTTAGCGGTACTTGGAAAATGCAAACCAGAACCTTTTTCTTCCAGAAGCTGATCAGTTAAATCCCTCAGACCAGGAGTAGTAGCAACAATCTGTTATTTCCTGTGTTAAAGTGAAACAATGCTGAAACATAAATTCTCTCTACATGACCTGCCCATGAGTCACAACACGGACACGCAACACTGCTTGTGATTTTTTTTGTGATCGTAAAACTTGCTTTGTCATGTTTCTGTGGTCAGAAAGAATCACAGCGTTCAGATTCTCTTCCTACACTTATCCAAAGACGTCTTAGAGGACTGAATTGTTCAGCAGCAACCACACCAATCTAAACTTCTGAATTCTGATGTCTCCCATTTTTGTTATCTTTGGCTCTCGTTTATTATTTCTCACCAACTGGGGAATACTGAAAGTACTAAGTGCTTAAAGCCGGTTTTTATATAATTTTCACTCACATAACATTTGCCTGGCTGTGCAAATTTATTACCAATTTTCTACCGTTGCTCTGAAAAATGTTTATGAAATCCTGGATTTTCGAGGGAGAAAGCATATTTTTCAGATTAAGTTGACCTGGAAGAACTCGCCCCATCACTCAAATGGCTTTTTCTAGTGGCATTTTTCTTCCTCAGCCTATTAATGGGTTTGTTGTTATTCTCTTACAGGGCCTCTTGATGCGAGTTACATTTCATAACACTACCAAGTTCGATATTAGTGGGCCAAATTGTTTTGGCTTCTGTCACTAATGTTGGTCACAAAGAACTGATCAAATTGTCAACAGTCAATGTGAACAAATCAATTCTATAGATCTAGCCCAGAGCTGTAGAAATGTAGGTAGTAAAATGCAATTTTCTTTTCGTTTTACAGGCCCGTCCTATTTGCCAAAGTGATCAAACCTGTTCAGTTTTAATGCTGCTGTCTAAATTTGGAAGAGTTCATGTGGGTGAGCAAAACTATGATGAAAAGATTAAAAATAACAGCTAGTGGTGAGTACTTATAATTTGTCCTTTTGTTTAAAGCACACAGGTAATAGCAAAGCCTGTATTTTCACAATTACATGTTAGGTTTTAGCAGAACTTCAAAACTGAAATGGATAAGTGAGCAACTGCTCCACTTTCCCCACAAAACTCTGTTTTAAAAAGGAATGTGTAGACATCCAAATTGGAAAGGAAAATATAAAATCATCTCCATTTGCATATGATGTTATCTTATAAGCAGAAAATCCTAAAGATTAAAAAAGAACTGCTACAACTAATAAATGAATTCATCAAAGTTGAAGGATACAAAATCAACACAAAAATCATCTGCATTCCCATACACTAACAGTGAACAATTCAAAAAGGAAATTAAGAAAAGAATAGCATCATTGTTTATAATGATATCAGTCTTAGTCAATTTGAGTTGCTATAAAAAAAGTACTACAGACCAGGTAGTTCAAACAACAAACATCGATTTTTCATGGTCCTGGAGGCCGAGAAGTTTGAGGTCAAGGTGCCAGTATGGTTGGGTTCCAGTGAGAACCCTCCTCCTGACTGGCAGATGGCCATTTCTTGTTTTATCTTAACATATTGGAGCTGAGGAAGAAGAAAGCTCTCTTTTGTCTTTTTTGTAAGGGAAATAATTCCATGATGAGGGCTCCACAGTCATGACCCAATTGCCTACCAAAAGCCCCATCTGCAAATACCATTGCATTGGGAATTAGGATTTCACTAGATTAATTTTGGGGCAGCACAAACATTCAGTAATAGCAGCATCAAAAAAAATCTTTAGAAAACTTAAAAATTTTTAGAAACTTAAGAAAGCAAAAGAATGGTACACGAAAAACTATAAAAGGTTGCTGAAAATGAAAGGAGAAACAAATAAATGGAAAGACATCCCAAGTCTGTAGCTTCAAAGACATATTTTTAGAACAGCAGTACTATCTAAAGTAATTTACATACTCAATGCAATCTCCAATAATCTCAATGATTATTTTACAGAAATAGAAAAGTTAATTATATTATTCATTTGAAATCTCAAGGGACTCCAAATAGCCAAAATAATCTTGAAAACAAAGAACAATATTGGAAGACTCATACTTTCTGATTTTAAAATGTACTACAAATCTACAGTATTGACACGAGGGGTGGTACTGTTATAAACATGGACATATAGACCAGTAAAGTAGAATAGAGATACCAGAATAAACCCATACATAAGGGGTCAAATTGTTTTTGACAGAAGTGCCAAGACCATTTAATGGATAAAAAATGGTGTATTAAAAAAATAGTGTGGGGAAAACCAGATATCCACAGGCAAAAGAATGAAGTTGGACTCTTACTTAATTCATACACAGTAATTAACTCCATGGATTAATGACGTAGATGTAAGAGTTAGCACTATAACACTTTTAGAAGAAAACAAGGGAAAAGCCTCCTGATACTGGATTTGGCAATAATCTCTTAAATATAACACCAAAATCACAAGCAACAAAATAAAAATAAATTTATAGCCTACACAGAAAAGGATCCTCTCCAGTATTTGTAGTGACAGCAGAAATCATTAAACTTTGATTTTAATTATAATATTTCCCCCTTAATATTTGTATTTGAACATAGCCTCAAAGTCTAATAAAGCCTTTGTTCTTTAATATTAGTTTTTCTACACAACTAAGATTTAAGATGTAGATATACACACTTTTATCTCCAAAATAGTTTCAGATTTCCAAAAACTAGCATTTGGCAGAAAATGTTTTCTGACCCACAGTTCTTCAAATCACCTTAATTTATTAAGTGCTGCTAACATGTTTATCTTCGTGTTCTTAGTCCTCTTAGGAAAAGAAAGGTTATTGTGTTCTGCTTCATAAATCCTAAGGATGCTAAACAATTTTACAGGATGAATGACTATTTTTAGTAAATGAAAAGATAATGCATGTTAAGCTATCTTTCAAGCATTGCTGAAATCCAGTTGCTGATATGGAATACACACTCACATACCTTTTAAATACAATGAGGAATATAATGTGACAAAGATGATACCAACTTTGAATGTACCTTGTCCAACCCCTGTTTCACATATGTAGGCATTTGACTATTGACTCTTACATGTTCAAATAAGATTACATATTTGGCTGTAATGGGTATGTTTTGTCATTACAAACTGCAAATTTCTCACTTATTTTATTCATCCTATTCACTGTGTCTCACAGAGTGCCAGGTACCCTGAGAGACCTCAACTGTGAATGGAGTCCTATTATTTAAGAGGTTATGGGATTGATTTTCCTCCCCTCCCTCCAAAAAAGACTTAGCTTAGAAGGCACCTGCTTCTCTCTGTAGGTCATTCACATGTGGTTGAGTTTCTCTCACTACCTTGTTGATCTATTTAGTAAATGACTGGCTAGTAATTAGAATACACATTAGTTTAGTCATTATCAGCCATTGCCAAGTGGGAGACCAGGGCCCCTGTACTTGGCTTTGTCAGAACACTAAGGAGCATGCTGATGCCAGGAGACATCACTCAGGGGTGATTAGCATCATCCGTTGGTCCTACTTCCATCCTGCACGCACCTCCCTTAGCATTTTGCTGCCCCATTTAAGTGGTAGTTGGCTGATAGAGTTCAGTATGACAAATATTTATTAATCACTACCTGTAGGCAAAGCACAGAGTTAAGCACTGCTGGAGGCAGTAAAATAAAAGTACTCCCTCCTTCCAAGTAAATTACAAGCCAGTAAAGAAATAGGATATTTTTAAAATGTATTCTTTTTTTAAATTATTTTATTGTTGTTCAGTTACAGTTGTCTCCATTTACCCACCACCACTGCCCCCCCACCCCAGCCAAACTCACCTCTCTCCTTTGCTTCTACCCCCCTTGGTTTTGTCCATGTGTCCTTTATAGTTGTTCCTGAAAACCCTTCCCTCCTTCCCCCCATTACCCCTTCCCACCTCCCCTCTGGTTACTGTCAGATTGTTCTTAATTTCAATGTCTCTGGTTACATTTTGCTTGCTTTTTTCTTTTATATTCCTATTATATCTCAGATGGTGGCAAATGTGAAAAAAAAGACATAAAAATCTATGAACATTTGATGAAAGGAAGAGAAAATTATTCACTAAATTAAAAGCTAGGAACTACCCCCTCCAGGTGTTTTGAAAATATGAGATTTTTTGAGGACTCCAAATTATAGGAAATCTTCTGGTATAAACTGCACAGAGAGAATCACAGCTTTTAGGTAGTAGATAACTTGTCACAAGGGGAAGTGAGCTCTCACTATTTTAGGCAAATTGTTTTTTGGAACTTTCTAAAACAAAATTACAAGATTTGGGCACACTCATTCATTTTACGATTCAATACATTTTATTTTATCTTATTTAATTTAATTTTAAATTTTATTTTAATTGTTGTTCAAGTACAATTTTCTATCTTTTACTCCCATACCAGCCCACCCACCCAGCTCTCCTCACCTCCCTCCCATTTCCACCCACCCCTAGTTTTTGTCCATGTGTCCTTTATACTTGTTCCTGTAAACCCTTCCCCTTTTCTCCTGAAATTTCAGGGGAATTTCAATACATGTTATTAAACAGCAGCTAGAAACTAGGGCCTGGGCCAGGGCTAGGTATGTAGTTAACGAGACAGTCTCGTTGGGTGCTGCCGGGCAGTAATGCAGCTCTTTCACTGCGGCTGTGTGTGTGTGCAGATGAGATGTGAGTTCAGCCCTCATTCTCGCGGTGTCAAAGAGAGGGTGCCAGAAAGAAACATTTCTGTACTGAAAACTAAAGAGGCAGTATTCCAGCCCAGAAAACAGCATAAGCCAAAGCCCAAGGTATTTGAAGCACTCTACTCCTATGTCACGAGACCCTCCAGTTGCAAATCTCTGTCTTTAAGGAAAACATTTTACCCTCTAGTTGCACACTAATGTAAATCCTCACTTCCCATTATATTATCGATTCATAGACTACACATGCTGTGCAATCTAGAAGGCATTCATTTGCTACAACTTACAGCTATTAAATATTCGTGCACATTAAATTCGCACTTGGTTAAGTAATGTGCAATACTGATGGTCGGCCAGTCACACTATCACTGGTGTTAATTTAAATAAGAAGGGAACAAAATTATTTATGATCAAGAGAATTTGTATGGCATTTGTTTAGGAAGGAATTATGAACTGTTGGTAGGAGAAAAAGATCAGAGGGGTTTGAGTGCTTAATAAATACTGTCGTGATGATCTGATTTTTAGTCTGATTTAGGAGCTGCGAAGACAATCTCGGCTCTGCTCAGGATGCAGCTGAAGTTCATTTTGGATGATCAGCGAAGTGAAGAAGGTTGAACATTTTCTGTGCTGCAGTTAAGTGATCTCGGCAGTACCAGAGAGATCCAAAGAGATTTGTTCTAGTTAAAGAAATGAGTATTTGGAACTACTTTTGCCATACTCATGGGGACATTTATCTTATTTGCTAACGTGAATGAAAAAAAATAAATCTATTGCATTTGCCAAGGCCTCTACAAAGATATAATCGAAAGGGGCTACACGGATCGTACAAGGGCAGCCGAGATGCTTGGTGTTCGTGCGCTCCTGTGCACCCGTTTGAAACGCGCCCTTGCCCAGTCCCTGTGTGAGACGGGGAGCATCGCAGTGTCTGGTCCTGTCTCTCTGGCATCAGCTCTCTCCTTTCTCTCTCGTGTATCTTCAATCTCTCTCACTCCAGTGACTTCTACTCAGCATTTACGTAATAATATGTCTCAAATTTTTTTAAATACAAAGAGCATATTTTTTAACCATGCTTCTCCTGGCTTCTCTTTTCTTGCTTTATCCCACTCAGAGCCACAATCCTTGACAGATATTCTGTATTTGCCATCTGTACTTTTTTTTACCTTGCAGTGGCTCTCCACTCTGGTTCCTGTTCCCACACTGCTGTTTCTGCTCAAACAGGGGACACCAGTGACTGCCTCAGAGCTAAAACCAGTGGGCTCTTCCTGACGACTTGTTATTGACCGCTTTGCATCTTTGCGTTGTAAATATCCTTCTTTGGCTTTTGAAATCTCTTTCTGAGATCACTGATTATTGCTTCTCTGGTTTGCTGGCTTCTTCCCTCCCCCCCATATCCCTTGAATATTGCTCTCATTGACCTTCTTTTATCAATTTTAATACAGCTTTAAGCATCATTTTTTGCCTGGTGAATCCCAAGTCTGTGTTATCAGGATAGGATTATCTCCTGAGTACCATGCTTATAATACCACCTGTCTGTGCAACAGCTCACCTGAATGTCACATAAGCACTTCAAACGCAATGTGGCTGAAACCAAAGCCATCATCTTTCATTTCTGATCCTCCCTACTACTTAGAATTGATCAGGCTTGCCTTTGGGGAATATTTTTTGTCTACCCCTGACCTTTATTGCACACACTTTTTAAAAAAAAACTTATCTATTCTACTTATAAGACTCTTGGGGAAAAGAGCTTTGAGTTATTCATTTTTGTATACTCAGCACTTTTCAAGTACCATAATTATTTGGGAATTATAAATGCATGAATGGAGTGACATGAGGTCTGAATAGCTATACTTTCTTGCACTGAAAGGGGATATATTAGATCGGAGTCCCAAAACATGGTTGAAGATGCTCCTCGGCATCACTGCTCAGTGAAGTATCTCTTTTATTTCTCCTGGCAGCCATCAAAACACTGTCATGTGCTCCAGCATTCTCTCTCCCAGACAAGCACCAGAATGCAATCCCAAGAGAAAGTATAAGGAAAGAAAAGTGCCCATAAGAGCACAGCTGTGAGGAGTGAGCGCATGCACAAAAGAAACCCGGCACCATGCTCCCAGGAGAAGGACTAGGCTTTTCTTCTACTGTGTTATTTAACACTCAGCAGACTGAGAGCATTCACTCTGTAGTAATGGATAGGAGCCTTGAAATATGTGAGAAGATTTCAGCATTAAGCTTTACAAATCATAAAAATCTCAAAGGAAATAAATTTAACTGGAAAGATAAAATTGCTATAGGGTAACTCCAGGACTTCTAGCCTTCAAAAGCACCTATATGTCAATGTCCAAGGACCCTTTGGAGTGTCAAGTCTACATTAAAATAAAGAATTGAAAAGAAGATGCTACAAAGAAAAGGAGGAGGGCACCTCAACTGGTCTAAAAAGCCAAGAGAGTCCTGCTTAAGAACGAGAAACACGCCAAGTTTCGAAAGTCACCATTTGAACTGGACATTGTAAGCAGGAGGAAGAGCAGCTACTAGGCACTGGGGGCAAACATGACATCTCATTTGGGGGAATTATGGCAAGTTTGTCAGGACTTAAATGTAATGTGGGTGTACGGGAGGTGGGAGATGTGTATAAAAACATAACAAGGAACGAAGCATGAAGCACACTGTATGTTGCATTTTACTGTTTGACATACATGGTAGAAAAGGAGCAATGGAAGGATTTTTAACAGATAAGGGACATGATAAGATTTACATTTTAGAAAAATAATTCTAGAGCCAACATATGTGGTGAATTTGAGAGGAATATGCCTGAAAGACCATTGCAATAACCAAGCCAGAAACGAGGTTAGGACAAGAAAGCCAAGGAACCTGTTCAATAGTAATCCAGGAAGTTGAACCACTACAATTATGCGACAATCAAGAAGTGTCTAGGATGATTCCCGGGCTTCCAGTTTCACTCTATGATTTTTACTCCGGCATGTACAATGTCTCTGTTAATACAACATAAGCAAGACACAGCCTCAGGGAACTCACAGTCTAGAGGGGTCCTAAACAAGTGAAAAGGGTCAGGAAAAACATGCAGTGGGACTTCTGACCCAGCCTTGAGGTTCATTAAAAGATTTCTGACAGAAATAGCATTTCTGCTGAGATCTTTTTTTTAATCCTCACCTAAGGACATTTATTAATTAATTGCTTTTAAATAGAGAAAAAGTGAGAATGAGATAGATAGATAATCGGATGCCTTCTGTACACACCCTGACTGGGGATCGAACCTGTAACCTTTCAGTTTACAGAATGACGCTCCAACCAGCTGGGGCTCTGCTATGATCTTAATGATGAAGAGTATGAGCTAAGTCAAATGGACCAGGGAAATATTCCTGGAAGACAGACTAGCACATGTAAAAGCACAGAGGTAAGAAAGCAAAACTTGTTCTTTTGGGACACTGCAAGAAAGACTGGGTAACATCATACAGCAAGAGAGGGAAGATAGGAGGATAGGAAGGCTTAGTGGTGATAAGCCCACATTAGTGTCTGTTGAGTTAGAGACGTCCATGGGATATTCAGGTGGAGAGACTGGGTCCTGGAGTTATCACATTTGTGTGGGCTGCCTGGAGAAAGAGATTTGAGATACAAGATAGAAGATAAACCTGTGAGGGTACTAAGGTTTCCAGGAAAAGTGCAGAAAATGAGAAGAGAGGGTGAAGGACAGAATCACAAGGAGCATAACCATATTTGAGGGAGAGATGGGGGAAAATGTCAAATGATACAGAATCAGGGGGAGAAAGAGAGGCAATATGAAATCTAGAAATCAAGATTTTCAAGGGAAAGGTGTTCAACACTATTAGATGAAGCTGAGAGCTCTAGTAAAATAACGACAGAAAAGCACCTGTTGGAACTAGCATGTATGAGGTCATAACTAACCTCGTCGAGCACTGGCATTTGTAGGCATAGAAGCCGGGTTAGAAGGAGTGGATGGCAGACGAACAACTGAAATGGCAACTACAAATGAATTTAATAGCTTGGTTATGAAGGGCCAAAAAGAGAGATGGTATCAGGGGGATTACTTCATGGAGCTGGGAAAAAATTGCTTAAATTCTTGTAAGGAAAGGAGACACATGAACAAATTTATCAACTGAAGGAAATAAGTGAAAAAAGAGGAAAGGTAAAAGAAATGTTACCAAGAAATGGAGGAGACAAGGGGCAAGATACACATTTTGAGGAGGACTAGCTTTGACTTTTAAAGCAGACAGTTTGCCCTCCAGAGCTGCCACGAGCGGTGAAGAAATGGGTGGGAGAGGCCAATAAAGTGGTAGGTGGAGTTCCAAAGAGTTCCGGGAATGACAGCTCTGATGATCGGTTGTCTTCTCTGTGGGGGGGATGAGACCTAAGCACAGGAGTCCTCTCAGCCTCCAGTCGCCTCTCCCAGTCCCCTCTCCCATTCTTACCCCCAGCCATTGCCAGTCAAATCCATTAACATTCTGAGAATGGATGAAATGTCAGCTCACCTGGAACACTACAAATAAATACAAAATAAACCTTGAGGCTGCCAGAAGCTTACATAAGTTTCCTTGACATGTATCATTGAATAGACTAAATACATAGAGAAATATTTACACAGAAAAGATGTAGAAAATTTTTTCTCCGTGAGATATTAGAAATATTTGTATTTTATCCATGACAGTTACATTCCAAAGCTATAGAAGGTATCAACTGTGTAAATGACTGTCTTGAACTCAAAGCTTCAAGGACTCAAGTGTCTGATAAGTAAAAAAGTGGTTTTCTCCAAAATGAAACAATGATATAATTTCACTGTAAGTTATTGTGGGTTTGAATACATAATAAATAATGGATAGTCTACCAATCACTCTTAATAAAATGACATAACTTGTATGACTCATAATACACACTACCTAATTTTTAAAATGTACTTTAAACATTGTTCTGAAGACAAATTGTCCTAAGAGTTGGGGGTTTTTTAGTATGTTTGTTTTCAAAGATCCAGCACTTGTTGCCCCCATGAGTAATCTCTTCTCCAGTTGGCTGGAAATTCAAATGGTGCTTCTGAAGACTTGACATTGCATCCAGTATCATTTAAATATTTTTGTAAGCATCTCAAATACAAAATTGAGAAAATGAAGTGTGTGATGGCCAGATTGCTAGCATCCCAGAATATCAAACTAAAATTACAAGTGACAAGACCAATTACAGAGACAATCTACCCAAAACACAGGGGAGTTCACATGAAATGAAAATAGATTGAAAGTTATACATTCTCACTAGATTTACTGCACCTTTTCTTTGTAAAAGAAGATGATCATCATTTTTATGACATTTCCTATGAATTCATTTGCTGATGTTGGTCACAGTTAATAGTGGATAACAGTATACTTCTGTGAAAAGCACAGATCAAAACTGAAAATCAGAAATTGAAGGGCATTCACTTGTTGCAAAGCAAATCATTGTTAAAATGGTTAAAATATGATTAAGTTCAGCAAAGAGTGATAGAAGAATTAGTAGTGATTCAAACAAGATAGAAGTTCAATTTTTCACTCAAACCAAATCTAGAAACGAGGTGCCCAGGAGTGGCTTAGCAACCCCATGACGATCAGAAACCTTCACTCCTGTGTCCCTTTGCTCTACAACCTTCAACATGTGGCTCTACCTGACAGTCCCAGGTGCCACTAAGCCTCCACCCAGGAGGTCTATGTTCCAGCCATCGAAAAGAGAAAGGAGCAGAAGCACATGCCTTTTCTTCTACATTTTTTTTGTGCATGTGTGTCTGTCTGCGAGTCTGAGTTAAAAACAAAATAAATAGCAAAATTTTACCATTTTTACCATCTTCTTTGTGCAGTTCAGTGGCATTACATACATTCACATTATTCTGCAACCATTGCTATCATCCATTACTGTAGCTTTTCAAATTCCAAACTGAACTCTACACCCATTAAACAATAACTCCTCACCCCATCCCTCTCCCTTGGTAACCACCATTCTACTTTCTGGCCTCGTGAATTTGACTACTATAGGTACCTTATATAAGTGGGATCATACAATAACTGTCCTTTTGTGACTGACTTATTTCACTTAGCATAATGTCTTCAAGGTTCATTCATGTTGTAGAACATGTCAGAATTTCCTTCTTCTTTAACACTGAATAATATTCCATGTTTATGCATATGTCACTTTTGCTGTCAATGATCACTTAGGTGGCTTCTACCTTATGACTGTTGTGAATAATGTTGCTAGAAACACATGTGCACAAACATGTATGTGAGTCCTTGCTCTTGATCTTTTTGAATCCATTTACTCAGGTGTCATATTGGATCACAATGGCCTCCCTGGCCACCTATATCCGTTCTTAGCAAGACCTTCTGTTTGGGGTGACTGTGGGAACTCACTGAGGAGAGAAGAGCAGCTGCTGGGCGGCCCACACTGGTGAATGAGAGACACAGGAAAGAAAACCATAGGAAGGGAAGACAACACTGAGAGTCATTCACAAGTTCATCAGCACCCGTAAGACACTGGCTAAAAATGCCCAAAGGAGACAGGGATGCTGGGATGGGGCTGGAGTCCCCGGAATTACAGGCAAGAGGCCAGAGATGGGCCTTAGGGGCCTATCCTCCTGCACACACATCTCATCGGGGTGGCCGGGCGACTCGGGATCTCCCGAGTCTGTGATCCTGGGAGGTGGGGAGGAGGGATGACAGAGGAGAAACAACCACCTTATATTCAAATGAAAATATTTTAAAGACTACGATATTAGTTCCACTTATTTTCAAATACTCAAGTTATACTTTAGAATGTTTATCACATGAACCTATGACTTAACTTGAGATTTCACTCCTTTCACAGAGCGGAGGCATCTCGCTAGAAAGGAGCACGTGAGCCATTTTCCACCTCACGGACCACAACATGCAGGTCAGTTATCAACAACAAAGTCTCCTTTAAAAATTTTAAGCCAGCGAAAATATATAAACCCTCTTGAAATAGAAAACCCGGTGGCAAATACCTCCAGTTTCTCTGGCACAATGAAGCTAGACGCAGCATCTGCACAGTCTGTTCATACACCCTTTCCATAGACGGCTTGTGAAACCAACACTCACACTCTCGAGAGCATCTCGGGAGAAGCCAGACTTCTCATCCCCACCCTTCAGAATTCTAGCATGAGGGAGACGATCTGAAGCCACATCATCTTTAAGACACTCGGCGGAGCGAGATGAGATCAGCTCTGGAATGCCCAGTGTGTGCCACAGAGCTCTGCCTGGTGTCGCGTGTGTTTGTGAAAGAAAATGCCCACAGTCGTTTAGGTCGGCAGCCCTTTCAGCAAACTCTCTACAGGCAACAATAGAGAGGAAAGGCAATCCTCTGGCTGTGTAAATACACAAAGGACTTGCATCCCCAGAGGCTCATCGCACTTCATAAACATTGTTAAATGGAGACCACATCGACTCGAGGAGAAGGACAATGAAAGAAGAGAACGTGGTGCCACCATATGTCTGGCACAGAAGCTCATAAAACTGAATGAGGGCAGCGTGACCCCGTGACCAGAGCCCTCCCTTGGATATATGATCAATCTGTTCTTCTTTTTCACCCAGCAAGGTTCTCATGTTCTTAAAATGCTTTGAAATCCTGACACAAGAAACACAAAACATCATCATTGTTAAAATCCACACAGTTCTCAGTGTTTCACTAGAGTTCTCGGCTAAACCACAACAGAGAAAATGGAGCAGACTCTCCAGCTTATTTATAACAAGCACATAAAAATATCTGGACTCAGTGAAAAATGGCCTCGTTCATAGACCGTTTTCCTGGTCACAGTGTAGACCTCACCTGCAGGGCCTGAGCCCTGTCTCTCCCTCTGAGCATGTGCCTGAGCCCCAGACAAGGTCAAGCATACTTTGTCTCAGGAGACATTAGCTTGCGACACCTTTTTAACAGCAACACTTTAGAAATGAGTGATGTGGACCCCAAAAGGTTCTTAATGGACCAGTTGCAATCACCACAATAGATGCTGTTTAAGAAGCTGTCTTTCATATTTGCTGTGCAAATCATTTCTGTAAATGTGTGGTTTTATTGATCTGAATAAACCATCCCTTGATGTAAAGAAAGTGAGATCTTTGGTAGTCATATAATATTTCAATGCCAATGAAGCCACTTTGGAGAATGTGTTCCTCTTTGGACCTGTTGCTTCTCATTTTGTTTGTTCATTTGTTTGGTTGGTTCTGTTTTAATCTGAGTCCTCAGAACCTCTAATTGTAAGGTTAACACAGAGTAGAGGAAAGGCCTCCACCCTTATTTCTTTTCGTCTTCTTTGCAGCACCTGGTGCAACACTTGGCATTTAACAGCCATGTTAAATAAAGATTTATTCTACTCCCAAATAAAAAAATTCATCATGTATTCAATATAGGACACTGAACATTAACTAATATATTAGAAATAGAAATTAAGAAGAATGAATAAAAGGGTCTGTATCAAAGTTTCAAAGGTTTGTTTTAAGCTAGTTGAGGTTATATATAGTACAGTTTTCACTGGGCCATAATAATTGGAAAATATGAAAGGGAGTGCTGTGTAGAATTATCTTCGCTTTCTATTCTGAACAGTGTCCTGCCATCTATATAATGGGTAGTTAATAAATAATTTCCGGGTGAATGTATTTTGCCACATTCCATCAAAGTAGGAATTCCAATTCAAGGAAAACCTTTCCCACTGTGAAAAACTGTGTATGTAAGGAAGCCTCTTTATGTATCTCTACCTTACTTTATCAATGGAAATCTGAGTTATCCAGCATGAAATAAAATGCCTTCTCATTTTATCTATGCTGTATCTTAGTGTTCACACCTGAAATTGACATTAAAAGAAGAAAAGGAGAGATCCACCCTCCCCAAAATTATTTTAGTTTTTTTTATGGTTGCTTTTATTATTTTTGTTTTAACCATGGTTGCCCATCAGTGAAAGTACTCATTTGACTAGGTACTTATACATACTTGGTGCTTTTTTAATGCTATGCACTTCAGTACCAGCATAGGTTGGCCTTTCATGGGGGCAGTTATAGGTGGCAGAATGTTTAAAATTGGGCAGTAAAGGCAATGGGCTATTAAGCAATTTTGCATAGTTACCATAGTGTTTATTAATATTTGTTATTTTTATTATATGTTCTATTATACCAAATATACCCTGAAATGCAGCAAAATAATCTAGTATGTCTTACAAGGTACATATTCCTAATATGTGAATGTTGCGCCTTTAAATACAGATTGTATTCAGAAGCTTATATGAAGTATGTGGTGAATTTCCTGGTTACACAAAAGGTACATGATGAAACAGAAGTTTATTGGTTCTCTGAATAGTATACAAAAGGAGTTAGTGACAAATGGTTTCCCATCGGGAAGAGGGGTTGAGTCTATTGTTACTTAGGAACTTCAGCTGCTAGTTAATCACCCAGTTAATCAAAAGAGGGAGCTATCCACATGACTGCTTGATCTCTGCAGTTGGTTTTAATAAGTACCCAATAATTTTAGTGTCACAAATATCATGATAAACTGAATTGATTTGCTTTCAAGCATAACATTCCTTTACCTGATACAACAAACTTCACTTATGTTTACATTATTGGTCAAGGGACAATCATTGTATTTTATATTAACCCTATATATTTGAGTACCAAGTAATTAGCATTAAAAGTTTAACTATATTTAGGGGGCAACAAAAAGAGAAATCAATTTTTATTAGTAATTCTTTAAGAATCGCCTAACAGCAAAAATGAAAATCATCATATAGAGGTAAACACCCAGCTTGTTAAAGCAATTTCTTAAATTATTTTAAAGTCATGTGCAAATTCCAACTTTTTGATACATCAGAGAGAACATATGAAAATGTACCCAGTCTGGCATTTGTGGGAGAAAAATCCCTTAGCTGCAAAATTTCATTGGCTGCTCAGATAGGAAAGTCATTTGGCTTTGCTTAAGAATTAACACATCCTCTCACTGACATTTAAGAGCAGTAATTGGCTGTGAAGTGCTCAGTGATGCTTTTAGATGAACTATGGTATATATATATAATGAATGTGAATGTGGGATATATATCATTATATATATAAACTATAATGGTATATATACACATTATAATTATATATATAAATAATATATACACATGTCATCAAACCAAGTTTGTAGGTGTCTATTTTGTTCCATCATCCTGTTCTGGCATGCCTTTCTGCACCTTGGTGCTATGTTGTATGGAATAATATAATATTGAAGAGCATACTGCATAATATACTATTGGCTACCTTTTTTCTCTCTTAAGGAGCTTCTGAGAGGGCAAAAGTTGAATCAAACACCTGTTCCAAATCCAAACAATACTAGTAGCTGGAGATTAAAAAGAAAGGACACAAGACCGAGGAAGCTCTCTCATACAAGTTTCACCATATTTTCATCCTTTATGTAATTCTATCACATTTTTATAACCATTCTGTGATATATCCAGCCACATTTTAATTATAAATATAAAAAGAATGAACAAAAAAAGAAAAAGTTCGGGGAGGGGAAATAACAGAATCTTAATATACCTAACATACATACACCTCTCTGTAAAATGTTTTCTATTTTTATTAACAAATTAAATTATGAATGTGAAACAGTTAAGGGCAACCACTGAGATAAAAGGGAATGAAAGAAGCAATGGTTGGAACACTTACTATATTTTATTTTTCCCCTTATCTTCAAAGTTTACCCCTATCATTTATTTCCAATGCATTTAGAAAGGACACAGTAAACAAAACCAACTGTTTTCCATTGTCAGGGCTTTCACCTTCTCTCCCAGAAACATGCCCCCGTTAAAGAATGACTAGCTTTAGTTCTACTATATTTGTATCATAAGTAGTTACTGAGTACCTGCTATGTATCAGTTTCTTGAATGTTCCACTTTCACATTACATTTACTGTGTTCCCTCTTGCCCAGACACATGTAACAGTGCCACCTGAAACACCTCATCATGAGAAACAGGTACCATTGGGAAATACTGGAAATTGTTTCATTAATTGGAGAGAGCTGCCTACTTGCCAGAGGTGTTAGAAGTTTTTATTGGATCCAAAATAACGAGTGATATAGCAATATTTGATTAACCTGTTTGTACTTTTCTCTGAACATAGAAAAATTATATATACTGAAACTCTCTTTACGTTTATACAAATATTTAGGTTCAAGAATCCAAAAAATCTCTGTACACACACACACATACACATATGGTCTGGCACAAATAATGCTCCATTTTTATCACAAAATCTTTTATTACAAAATCATAAGCATGTAATTCTGTAACATAACAATATCACACTCAAGCACACCATATGACATTTTAGGTGAAATGTTCAAATTAAAATCATAAATTATTACACCCATATTATTACCCTACCAACCACACTCAAGCAGGCATTATATATACATGGAATGCTACTTAAAGGGCTCCCGTTCAATATAATGTATTATGTATTGAATATACATTTAGAGAGATACAAAATTAGATTGTTCTTAATGCCTATTTTTTGGCAAAGAATGTTTTTAAGAGCTTTCAGTTCCATGAAGCCTAAACTCAAAGATCATACTCATCTTAAATTCATTTAGTGTAGCTGTGATAATCCTATTTCTCTACATTATTGACCTATAAAATAGTAGTTTTGATTTTCATGTAATGGTAGTCCTGCTTTTTAACAAAGGAAAAACAAAGCCAATGAGAAACCTGTTTTTTTCCTGACAAAAGTAAATACTACAATGAATATATAAAAATAATTTGGTCTATTTTTTTTTGGCTTACTAAAAATATTCTTTTTTTTTATTGTTGTTCAAGTACAGTTGTCTGCATTTCCCCCTAACATCCCCTCACCCCAGCCATCCCCACCTCCTTCCACTGATTCCACTTGCCTTGGTTTGTCCATGTGTCCTGTATAGTTAGTTGTTCCTGAAAACCCTTCCTCCCTTTCCCCTCATTATCCCCTCCTACCTCCTCTCTGGTTACTGACAGGTTGTGGGTTATTGTTAAGCTGATTTGGTCTATTCAAATTACAGTATTAGCTCCCACTCTTTAAAATTTTTTTAAATACTTATCTTTAGTATTTTACCTACAATGAAGCTATGCAGAAGTTTCAAAGAAGTTGTATCTTTCAAAGTATGCTACCACCCACAGTTCTAAAAGCATTGCATAAAAAAGCCATACAGGTTAATCACTCATTTTATTTATACTTTAAATATTAAACATTAACTAAACAATGAAGAAACATTACCATGCTACCTTCCTCAAAAGAAAATAATCACCCAGTCAACAAAGAAATAAGATATTGTATAACTTTAACTTGCTTGAAATATATATTATTACAATTTTGGGAAAGCATTATAGCACTATATACCAACAGTGCTCAAATGTTTGTATCTCTTTTGATCTTGTATTTACATTGCTATAAAACAATCTGAAATTCCCTAAAATATTTAGTACATTAATATTATCATTAATATTAGAATACATTAATATTAATTAGAAACACATGACATTAAGGGCATGGTTAAGTAAATTACAGCACTGTGTAGAGAAAATGTTACTAAATGATTGCAATCATGCTTTTGTAGTTTTCTTTAAAGTTTGATTGATGTAAAATATACATACAAAAATTCATAGCTGGATGAATATTTTTGCAAAATAAACACGCCTATGCCCATGCCTTAATGAAGAAACATAATATTATTTCTTTTCCAATATGTAGAAAGTTTTAAAACCTGGATTCTAGAAGTAGAGTCATCAAACCAGCTCCACACCCTCACGTGGAAACCTGTTAGAGTGTCTGACTCGCAAGTTCTCCGATTCCATCCAATCAGAGGGCCCAGAAAGACTGAGACCCAGCTATCTGTGTTTTATCAAAGCTCGTAGATGGCTCTGAAGCTTGCTCAACTTTAAAAACATCAGACTAGGGAAAAGCATTTTGTTATAGAATAAAAAATGTTTATACATATTATGTTAATGACATTAAATCAGCATAGAAGAAATGAATGAAAATGAATATGACAGATCATGATACTACTACTATTGCTAGATAGTAAAATTCTAGTTATTTGTATTTCCTTCTTTATATGTTTTTGAATTATCCATAGTTTCTACAATGACTATAATACTTTGGGTATATTATTGAGCACATTTATTTTGGTCTTTTAAAGTACATTATTATCAGCTAACCCAGAACCGCTTCCTATGATTGCACTGTACTTGCCTGAACTTGTTATCATTCCAACCTCATTCTGCATACCAACATGTACATGTGGCATATATAAGTAAAAAAACCTCAACTTTATTATTCTTTAAATGTTTGGGAGAATAGATGTAAACTGCAGTTGAGAGTTGCACAAATAGAAATAAATAATTGCCTCGCATGAACATCAGAGGCGATCTCAAAATTGGAAGGCAAGTTAATCCTCAAAGACTTCAAATTTACCAAGCCCTTTTATTTTAAGGAGCATGACCTTTTAAAAAAAGAAGTTTTCAATTCTGTCTCTTCCCAAAAGGCTGCAATAAATAGTTCTTTATCACAGCAAAATGGATCTTCGATGAGGATAGTTGAAAAGAGCAATTCAAGAGCTGCAAAACCTGGAACCTAACTCTGACGGCAATAAGGTGATTATAGTAGCTGCTATCGGGGCTCAGCCCGTATCTCTCAGCCCTTATCACTTCAGAAGTCAGGACTTCCACAGACCAGTATTGAGCGCTCTATCTGGAGGCTTTTCCTGAAAGCTGCTCTGTTCCAGGACTCAGATCAGAGGTGCCAATGAATTAACATTCCGAAGAGCAGCCCTCAGCCAATGACTAGCAGTGTGTGTATAAATACAATGGCCTTGACTTACTAGTGGTGTAATTCTTTTAAGGGAGGAAAACGATTTTCCCTCCACCATTCTAGGTTCTTGGCAGAGACTCATCTGTAATAAAAGACAGATGAACAAAAGAAAAATAAATGGAAGTTCAATATCATGTATATCTCCCGTATACAGGGGAGATACCCAAGAACACTGAGTAATTTCCACAAATGGTCAAGTCACCACCATCTCCAGCTAAAGACAGACGTTGGAAGAGGGTGAAGCCAGTTATGGCAGTTGAGCAGGCAAAAGCCAGGTTTGGTCGTTACATAGATTTAATCCACTGCCTTCTCCACTGATAAGTGTGTCGAGAGATTTAGTCATACCCTTCTTCTTGGTAGGAGAGGGAAATACCCAGGTGGCGATTTCTCTTATAAATGTAAATGTCTCTTACAAAAGGGTTAATTTTATTACTCATTTCAGCTTTTCCTATCTGCTCAAAATCATTCTCATGCCAAAGAGGCATACTTTGGGGTGGCAAGTTCTCCTCCCTTTCATTCTGAGCACGCATCTCAGCAATTGTGAGTTTCCCCGTGGGACTACGCTCCTCTCGCACTGTGTTAAATCATACATTGTACGGGCTGCCTCCCTTTCTGGCATCGCTTTCCTTGGACCTCCCAAATTAATGACTTCCACTTACAACCTTGTCTCAGTGTCTATCTCTTGGGCAACACACACAAGGAAGGTGTTAATCCACTGAATGATGTAGAAGACAGGATAGGTATTACTTACATTGTTTATTAAAATGTATTTTTATAAGCATTTGGGATTATACTCATTGTTATGATTATAATTGGCAACCTAAGTTAACCTTGCTAATTAAAAATTGCTTCTCCCAGAACAGAATCACAGAAGAGGAGATAACACAGAGGGTTATCAGCAGGGAGGGGGAAGGGGGAGAATGGGGGAAAAGGTACAGGGAGTAAGAAGCATAATTGGTAGGCACAAAATAGACAGGGGAAGGTTAAGAATAGTATAGGAAATGGAGAAGTCAAAGAACTTACATGCACAACACATGGACAAGAACTAAGGTGGGGGAGATGCTGGAGGGAGGGGATGCAGGGCAGAGGGAGATTAAGGGGAGAAAAAAATGAGACAACTGTAGTAGCATAATCAATAAAATATACTTAAAAATTGAAGATTTGAGCTGCCCTCAGTTTTCCTATAAAGGTTTGAACCATTATTCGTATAATGAAAATGGCATATCCATTGTTATGTAAGTTACTTAACAATGGGTATGACATAATTGTTACTATAATAATTGTAAGAATAATACACATTGCTATAGAGCTAAACCAAATCCCATTAGCCAGATATTAACCATTTTGGAGGCAGGATTGAGAGTTCTTTTTAGGGTCTCTGGAGAGAGTCTGGAACAATGGAGGAGTATTTGTTAAGCTCAGGCAAGTAGATACTTAACAACCAGTTTAGAAGAATTTTGATACTGTAATAATCAGTAAGGCCCTACTGGTGCATACCAACTGAATATCTGTACGTCCCAAGAAGTATTCATATATAAAAATATCTCCTTTCTGTAATGCAAACAATTTAGCATTATTTCCAACAGGATCAGCATATTTGGCATGGAAAACGCCTGCCGGGGCTCTCTTTTCTTGGGAATCAAGTTTAAAAAAATACATGAAGAACATGGATTATTCTTGAAACATCACACAAAAATGCTTTCCCGTCAGCAAAATGATTGTCAACAACAAATAAGTCCTCCTGGTGATGTGAGTGCTACTCTTCAACATAAATGAATACAACATGCCTATTGAAATATAATAGCCTCCTGATTGGGATACCTCCTTATTTACACTATGCTATAAACTCACAAGGAATTCACCCTGTGTTGAGTGCTGAATAAAAAAGTGAGCAAAAATACTCTATTGTTAAAAAGGTTTGTAATCTCCAAGTACTACAAAGGAACTGAAGGGCCAATAGTAGGTTAAGGCTGAAATACAATGTGAGTGGCTGTTGTTACCCAAATGATTCACTGCAAACTTAGAAAAATTACTAATGTGTGAAAGATGAGGCTGCAAAAAAAAATGTTGTTCCTATTATGGTTGTACATAAAAGAAGAAAAAAGAAATAAAGGGGAAAGAAACCAGCAAACTGTTGTTTGAAAAATTCAGGATTTGCAGTTTTTAACAATATTTTATAAACCTCAAGAAACAGCTTTCTATCTACAGAGAACAAAAAATCACATTGAAATGAACTTTTCCTGAACTTACGCAGACAGATAATGAATGACATGACTTCTGTATTCGATTTTAGCACAAGCTTTTTAAAAATAATTGTTCTCGCATCTAGAAAAGGTAACATCTCTAAACAAGATTTTCCCCTCTGTTTCCCAATATACATGATAAGAGCTTGTGTTTAAGTTTTAAAAAGTAGCACCATTGTATAATCACAACATAGCATGACTAGCAACTTCTTTATGTTTTGATTGTAAAACATACATTTAAATAGCTTTTCCCCATTCAGTTAGGATTCACAGTATTGAATGAATTGTATCCTTGTGCCGTGACATTGATATCACTGATCTATGCACGGCTTGCTTTTATTGATTAGTTACTCAGTGTTTTTTTTTTTTTTGAAGAATGTAATCAATACCTGCTAATTCAGCACCCTCAAACCAAAGCTAATAGGTTGAGCATTACTTAGATCTAAAAGCTCCCTCAGTAAAACCTTATTGTCTTCACCATGCAAGATAGCCATCATCTAAAACTGTGCTCATCATTTCCTAGCTCTCCTTTGAAAATAATTTGTTGCATCCGTATGTATCATTTGTTAGTTTATTTGATTGAGTTCTTTTTTCTTTTTTAACTTTTTTTTGTTGTTCAAGTACAGTTTTTCCTTTTTAATGTTACAAAATAGTAGTACACTACATGTAATCTTTAAGACTCTGTTTTTTCCTATATTTATTACTATGATTTTCTATGGTATTGCTTGTTGCTATAATCCATTAACTTTGTTGATAATATTCTATTGTGTCAATATGCAATTTATTAATCCATTCTCCCATAAGTGGGCATTTGAGTTATTTTCAGTGTTTACTATTGAAAATAGCATTACAATATTTTGGTGCTTCTCTTTGTAAATGTGCAAAATTTTCTCTTTAATGGAGATTTCTCCAGAAGTGGAGCTTACTGAGTAATGGTAAGATGAATGATAGCTTCAGGAAATAATGCCAAACTCTACTCTTACCAGTGATGCATAAGAAATCCCATGGTTCTATGTCCTCATTGAAAAGTGTTGGTGTGGCAGCATTGACTGACCCCGTCTTCCTAGCGTGGAATATAAAATATGTGAGACTAAAATAGCAGTACTAGTGAGAAAGAAAATATTTGTACTTTTATTTTTGAGTGTATTTTATTGATTATGCTATTACAGTTATCCCATTTTTTTGTCCCCTTTATCCCCCTCCACCTTGCATCCTCCTCCCTCCAGCATCTCCCCCACCTTAGTTCACGTCCATGGTCATACATGTAAGTTCTTTGGCTTCTCCATTTCCTATACTGTTCTTAACCTCCCCCTGTCTATTTGGTACTTACCATGTATGCTTCTTACTCCCTATACCTCTTCCCCCATTCTTCCCCCTCCGCCTCCCCACTGTTAACCCTCTATGTGATCTCCATTTCTGTGATTCTGTTCTTGTTCTAGTTGTTTGCTTAGTTTGCTATTATTTTTAGGATTGGTTGATGATAGTTGTGAGTTTTTTGCCATTTTACTGTTCATATTTTTGATCTTCTTTTTCTTAGATAAGTCCCTTTAACATTTCATATAATAAGGGCTTGGTGATGATGAACTCCTTTAACTTGACTTTATCAGGGAAGCACTTTATCTGTCCTTCCATTCTAAATGATAGCTTTACTGGACAGAGTAATGTTGGATGCAGGTCCTTGGTTTTCATGACTCTGAATACTTCTTTCCAGCCCCTTCTTGCCTTCAAGTTTTCTTTTAAGAAATCAGCTGATAGTCTTATGGGAACTTCTTTACAGGTAACTCTTTGATTTTCTCTTGCTGCTTTTAAAATCCTATTCTTATCTTTAACCTTGGGTAACTTTTCTTATGATGTGTCCTGGTGTGTTTCTTCTTAGATCGAACTTTTTTGGGACTCTCTGAGCTTCCTGGACTTGCATGTCTATTTATTTCACCAGATTGAGGAAGTTTTCCTTCATTGTTTTTTTTTTTTTCAAATAAATTTTTGATTTCTTGCTCTTCCTCTTTTTTTCGTGGCACCCTTGTGATTTGGATATTGGAACATTTAAAGTTGTCCCAGAGGCTCCTAAGCCTCTCCTCATGCTTTTGAATTTTGTTTCTTTATTCTGTTCCAGTTGGTTGTAAAGTTCTTCCTTTTGTTCCAAATCGTTGATATGAGTCCTCGTTTTCTTCCCTTCACTGTTGGTTCCCTGTATATTTTCCTTAATTTCATTTTTTATATCCTTCATTTCTTCCTTTATTTTGCAACCATACTCAATCATTCCTATGACCATCCTGATTACCAGTGTTTTGAGCTTTGCATCTGATAGGTTGGCTATCTCTTCATTGCTTAGTTTTTTTCTGGAGTTTTGATCTGTCCTTTCATTTGGGCTGTGTTTCTTTGTCTCCTCATTTTGGAAGCCTCCCTATGTTTGTTTCTGTGTATTAGGTAGAGCTGCTTTGATTCTGTGTCTTGCTAGTGTGGTCTAAGGTAGTAGGTGTCCTGTAGGATCCAGTGGCACAGCCTCCCCTATCACATAGTTGTACCCTTTGTGTGGGCTGAGTACACCCTCCTCTTGTAGTTGAGCTTTGGTTGACATTGACAGATCAATGGAAGGGATTTACCCAGGCCAGTCAGCTGCAAGGATTGGCTGTGAGCACTTATCACCAACCTCTGCCCTCTGTGGAGGATCAGCTGTGCAGGGGCAAGGTGGTTGTCCTCAAATGTGGTCTGTAGCTGTCTGCTGGGTGTGCTAGCCCTGGGGTTTCCCAGATGGTGCAGGCCAAGATCAGACCCAACCTGTATTTTGCCCTCAGCACCCTGCCTGAGCTATAAAGTAATGTGAGATGGCTGCTGCTACTTGCGCTGGGCTTGGAGATTTTCAGGAGAAGCCAGGCTATGAATGTAACCTGCTAGTTCTGAGCTTACCGAGGCCAGTTTCAGGTTGTTTGAGAGGATTTACAAAGTTGTGAAGCATAAGCCATTCATATGAAAAAGCAGCCTGGGTGGGCCAGTAAGTTGGGTCCAATGGAGTCTCTGGGGACCTCCAAGGCTGGCCAAACAGAGTTAGCCAGGTTGATGAAATCTTAGACAAGGCACCAGTCTGCTGGTTCTGTTGGGGGAAGGCCCAGAAAAGAGATATTGGCCTCTGCTCACCTTGACGCCAGACACCTCAGCCTCCCCCATGCATGCCACCGGTGCCCCTCACTGCCTCCCTGGTGCCGGAGCCTAGAGGGAGGGAGTCTAAGTAGGTGAGTCCGCGTGTGAGATCTTTAAGAGAAACTGCTTGGGGCTCCAGAAGTTTCTTCCACCAACTTAATCCCCACTGGTTTTTATAGACAGAGGTTATAGGGACTTACCTTTCTGGCACTGGAACTCTGGGTTAGCGGGCCTGGTGTGAAGCTGGGACTTCTCACTCCTGAGATACCACTCCCAAATTTTTATCCACCACAGGTGGTTTGTGAGACCAGCCCATTCTGCATCTGTATCCTTTGTACCAGCCTGGATGGATGGATGTGGTTTCTTTAATTTCATAGTTGTCAGACTTCCATTCAACTTGATTTCTGTCAGTTCTGGGTGATGGCTATTTTAGTTGTAATTTTGTTGTGGCTGTGCAAAGAGGCAAACCATGTCTGCCTACACCACCATCTTGACCAGAAGTCTCCAACAGTTCATTTACAACAAAGAAGACATCTTTCCCAAGTTTCCTCTCCAGTGTCTCCCCCTCCACATGCCTGTGATGCCCAGGAGGGTCATTGTCTCTCACACATGTAGTGCCAGTCTTTTTCACTCCCACACAAAATTCTCTTCCAGAGAATTCCTATTCAGTTTTATCGTCTTCCATACCATTTGCATACTTGTAAATTAAATTTTCCTCTTCAATCTCAGTCCCTCTCCTGAGCTCTAGATCCCAATTTCTATTGACCTACTAGAGAAGACCAATGTGCTCTCACACACTCCCAGCCTCTTCTTCATCATCTGTATTTCAGTTGCCATCGTCATTGATCTAGCCACCAAAGCAGGCATCGAAGTCAATTTCTCTTTTTCTCCCCTCATTTTCAATTCTGGTCACATGCTGAATAGCTTGTTAAAATTTGTTATCATAAATAAAGATGTCCATGCTCTACCCCCAATTAATTAAAAAAATGTCTTTGAAGTTAGAGTCCATAGCTTGGGAAAGTCTTCCAAATGATTCTAATGGAGAACTGAAATTGCATAATTCTTCTTCAGTCCAATAAATCTTTCAATATGACTAATTCTAGCTACTGACAACTTCTCTCATCTTTCTTTTCCTTTCTTTCCTCCATGCCTTTCTCCTTTAGATTTATCATTTCTTATGTGAATTGTTTTGTATTTTTTCCTAACTATTTACATCATCCTCAGTGTGTCCTCTAAGTCAGCTACAGCAATGGGAAAACTGAGAAACTTTTGACACTGTTGCTTTGGATTTAGTTTTTAGTTTTGTTGACTTGGTCATTACCATGAGTTACTCTGAGTCTGGGGTAGGGCAGTGACATAGGGACTGAAGTAGAGGAGAAATGAAAGATGTTGGGGGGGAAAAAAAACTAACCAGACTTGGAAACTGAATAGAGTTAATACCCAGGCAAGTAGGAGAGGTGAGCAAAAGCATATATTTATAGGGCAATTTGTAGTTTAAGTTGCTAGTCTATGGTGACATTTTAACTAAAATAAAAAGAATAGCAAGAAGAAAGTTTATAAGATGAATTTATTCATTCACAGATATATTGGCTAAGATGCCTAAAGAAAAGCCATTTATTGTTTGATTTAAAGACTTCAGAGTAAAATGAAGGTAATGGTTGAAGTTATATAAGTTTAGCTGCAAAAAAAAAGAGAGAGAGAGAAAATTGTGAAGTAAACAGAAAGTTGAAGAGTAAAGGAAAAGACCTACCTATTGAAATCAAATGACAAAAGAAGACCCAGTAAAGGAATTTAAGATGGGCCAACAGATTCTCACTTGGTTTCCAAAACAACCCCTAGATTTTGGCAGTCAGTGCTGTTCAGCAAATATTTCCAACCTGCCTCCACTCCCAGGCACTGCCCCTGATTGAAATCAAGCACAGCCATATTAATACCTTTAGCTAATGAATGTGAATATCGATGCTGTAGGTCCCTCATGGTAGAAGCCACTTGTACGTGCTTTGCCAGGCTGAGTGACTACTGTGAGCAGAGCCCCCCTCCCCCAGACTAGCTGTGATGGACATAGAGAACGAGGAAGAGTAACCTTTGGTTAATTCAAGCTACTGAGATTTGGGCTGAGTGTTACTGCAGCATAACCTAGTCCAGCTTTCTTACTGTGAGGAGACTGACACTCAGGAAGTGTATAAGAGTGCACACAGCTGGCAAAAAGTAAAGCCGGAGTTCTAATGTCTATCATCTGACTACAAAGCCATTGTTATTTCTGCTACCTCCTTGGAAAGAAAGGGAATATCGTTGAAATGAAATATTGCATAAAAGCCAAATAGGAAGAATTTGGAGGCAAAGAACTTGTTTTAACAAACTATAATTTGAGTAGAGGACTAAGGGAAAAATACCAAATGTAAGTAAATTACAAAAGACTAAGAATTGGGGAAGGAAAATAATGAGTATAAAGTGTTCTAAAGAACAGTTTTTCTTTGGAGGGAAGCAAGGTAATCATGGATATTACCAGGTGTGTTTGCAGGTATGATTGTTGTTCCCTTGCTCATTTTAAGAGTAGAAAACATTGAGGACTTTTGCTAAAAGGGGGAGAGAGGGGCTGGGAGGAAAATATTAACATGCAAAAAAGAATTCATAATTACTAGAACGTAAGTGTAGAGGTTTTGATAGAGGACTCAATTCAGAGTCCAGTTGGGAGTGTAAATGGTCTTATGGCTCACAAGCCATCATGCAGCCTCTCCCAACTTGTCATTAAAGTTTCTGTAAAGACAAATAGTTAAAAAATACACACAAATTACAATTACTACAAAAAACCCTATCACTATCTGTCCACCTATGGGTAGATTGGGGCTCACTTCATGCTCTGCCTCTCGGAGGTGTGGGAGAAAGACACCCAGGCCCTCCCCGCCGTCTGCTGCCTTGGAAGGAACTCGGGGTTTGTGCCCATCAGAACAGAAAAACCATTGTCCTGCTGGCCTCCCTTGTCATCACCTTTGGTACTTCTCGTATGGTGTCCTGTTAGAGAGTAAAACTTTCAGGAAATCATCAAGGTACGAGGCAGGGAGTGTATGCCAGCACCTGGCAGCCTGAGCATGAAGATCTTGGTGCTTTCTGTTGACCTGCTTAACAGTCTCTGCGGCTTCCTACACTGTATGATTCCAAATATCAGGGAGGCACTGATGAGGAAGAGGAAAATGGGATTGTTTTACTCAGCCAAGCCACAGAATATAAGTACTATCTAGATTATAAAAATGATGTAGTTATTGGTCGCCTTTTTAACTGCAGGTCTGAGAATTGAATGGGTATTTAAATGGACAAGAAAAGTACATGTTTTTATTGACAAACTGTGATTCTAGAAACTGTTAAAAAAAACAGCAGAAAGAAAAGCAAAAAAAAATACTAACAGAACTTGAGGGAGGAAATATCACTGAATAAAGTAAAGGTAAATCACCTTTGTAAAATACTCAGAAACAGTGTGAAAGTATTTATTATAGGTAGCAGAGAAAAATGTTAGATAATTTTCTAAAAGTCCTAATTGATTTCACAAAGCCGAAAATGAAAGAACAAAAACAAAACAGGGCGAATAACAGAATGACATAAAAGAGAAAGAGGTGAGATTGTGAAAAATTGCAGGGAAATTAATATTCAGTGTCAAGTTAAAGATACATTGGAGAATTTAAGATGTGTGGTATGACTGGTGATGAGGTCTTCTAGAACTGAAGCGACCTGCCACAATGAAAATTCTCATGTTACAAATGTAGTGAATTGAAAGTAAGTACAACCAGATAAATAATAAGTCAAATAATTTAATCAATAAATGTTAGTTCTAAAATTAAAAGTGTTAAACTATTTCACAAAAACCAAGGAGCTAGAGATAGGAATGGAAAGAAATAGATTTGATGAGGGAAAGAATTTGCAAATATTAGTAGAGAAATTTGTAACTGGATAAAAGTATAGAAAGCAATCATTAATGAAACAGAAAAGTAGTAAAGAATTTCTAATTTACAAGAGAAAAATGAAACGAACAGAAACATAATCAAAACAACAGAAATAAAGAAAATAGATAAAAGGGGCAAATGAGAAATAAATAGTAAAGTAAGATGGAAGGTGTGAGATCCAGAATATCAGTCCTTACACTAAATGTGAACCTACTGAATCTGCCTCAGAGAAAACGCAGATCATCGGGCAGGTCAAAATGGAAACACAACTCTATACTGTTTACCTGAAAGTCCTTAAAGTGAAGTAATAAAGAAAAGGTGAGTATGAAGGATGGACCAAGAAACGCAATTACAAACAAACGGAGAAGCTGTAACAGGTAATACTAATACCATTCCAGGTAGAATTGAGGGTCAAAGGCACAATATAAGATAAAGAGGAACATTGTGTAGTGATAAAGTCATAAATAAAGAAAATGTCACAGGCTTAAGTGCATGTGTTCCTTAAATCATTACAACCAAATAAAAAAGCGAGAACTGTTTGAAATGCGAGGCGGACTTTACAAAATTGCAGTGTAGTGTGATGCACGGTTTCCATACACCTCTCTCAGAACTAGACAAGTACAGTAAATAAAAAGTAAATGAGGACCTAGAGGAGCAGGCTGAAATAATCAGTAAACTTGATTAGTAGCTGCATAGATAGAACCTCACAACTTCCTAATAGAAAAATGCATAATTTTTGGCTGACTATGGAAAATTTATAAAATAGTCTGTATATTTGGTCACAAAAAAAAACTCTACAATTTTTCAAAAGTTGATATTTTATAGGTGGTTATATCTAATCATTCCAGTGAAATTAGAAATAAATAATAAAGTTTATCTAGAAAAACTCCAGAAGTATATCTCATTATTGAAACACCATATATTTATTTATAAGTAAGTATACAAAGGGGTATTAAATTAAGTAAAAAAATATAATTATTTAATAAATGGCACAAATGAACATCCATCCAGAAGAAAATAAAGTGGAAATCATATAGTTCAAATTTCCATATAAATTTTTAATATAAAAATAAAATAATAAAATTTATGCTAGAAAATATAAAGATATATTCTTATTCAGTTGAAAAACCAGAAAAATATAAAAGACTGTAAATGCAGAGCAAAACTATCAAAAGCAAAGTCAATCAATAAATGATATATTTTGAAAACATGGTAAAACATAGCCATAAGACCAATATTTAAATCTGCAAAGATATCATTGCTCATATTGAGAAACAAACAAACCAATAGATTACGAAAAACAATTCACAAACAAGCAGTCTTGATGGCCAAAAATATATGAAAAGAAGCTCACAGTTACTCATAGAGACATGCAAACTAAAGGTATTAGATATCATTTTATACCCATAAGAATGACAACACTTAAAAGGCTTAGAAAATATATTGTAGGTGAAAATATGAGAAAAATAATAAGTGTAGTGGGAATATGAGGTTTTGGCACTGTTTGGAAATCAATCTAGCTGTATTTCATGAAATAAATACTTGATATACCATTGAGTCAGCAGTGTCATTCTTGGTAATGAATCTCCTAGGAAGAAAGTCCCAGGAGAAAATAAAACTATTTGAAGCAACATAGTTGAATGACGCTGTTATATCCAGAAGGAGTAATATGCAGCTATTAAAAAGAATGAATGTGACCTATAGTCATTTTTCTTTGAGAAATTCCTGAGGAAAAAAAAAAAGCAAGATACAGAAAATTGTGTAATGTGACAATTTTTTTTTTAAAAGTGAACAATAACAGTGGAAACCGTATATGTGGAGGAAAATATGGGAGGATGCATTCTAGGCATTATCATGTGTGACTGAGCGGAGGAGGAGGCTGGTGATTTTAAGTACACTGAACGTTCTCTCATGGGCAATGAGGATGACCAAAACTATGGGTTAGTGACTCTTTTTAATCGCAGTTTTTAAACGATCAAAATGCAGGCCGCAGACCTGCGTACATTCAAAGATGCTACTTAAAGCCAGTCACATGGTTTCACTTATAAAACAGTGTTTCTTCTCACAAGTGGAGACTCCTTCAAAGGCACTGTATTTACTTTCAAAAGTCCTAGCACACCCTCTATTGGTCTGGAAAATTAAGTGGGCAGGGAGTTTTTTGTCCTAGATACTCCAAGTCCTGCAAACCTGTACTGTTTATTCTTTTCTTTCTCTCTCACTGACTCCTTGTCCTTTATTTTCCCTAAGGATAAAATTAACGGTCAGCTGCACCTATCTGACCCCATTGGTTAATTTAGAATTAACATTTACTTACTCAGCAACTCTGTGACTGCTGTAGATATAGAATGATAGCAATAATTCCAATTAAAAATGTACCTATTCCTGTATGTATTATCCAAACCACACACCTTTTTTAAAAAAATAAATAAGTAATGCTGCTTCTCGTTGTCTCTGGGTTTTCAGTAACTCCATTCTATAATAGCTTTGCTTTTAATCATTTGTTCCTATTAAAAAGCAGAACTAGGCAGAAAGAAGAAAATACGTTATTTGTGTCTACAGAGAAATTGCTTGGAAAGCTGTCAAGGTTTCTTTATTTAAATCAGGGATGGTAGCTTTTATAGGAAATGAATGTGAGACAACAGATGAGACTGAGAAATTCACTGTGGATTTTTTTTTTATGTTAGTGTGCCCAGTGTATTGTGGGCTTGTATTTGTGTATGGGTATGCAAATGCTTATGCATTTATAAGGATTTGAAAATGCATATGATCCAAATCTAAAAACCTCCAGAATGAAATCAACTGTTTTAGTAGCTCACAGGAGTTCTAGGCTCCCTCGAGCGAACACACCACTCAATGGAATATATACCTTGGGCTACCTTAATTTACAAGTATAGTCAAATAATAAATATTATCCTAAGCATTCTTATGCAGAAAGCAGTCCTTGATGTTTCAGATCTAACTATGCCTTAGAATTCTGTTGTCCTAAATGAGGAGAGAGTCTTGGCTACTTACTTAAAAGCAGCTATTTTTATCTGGACAGAAACAAGCTAACTCACCAATCAGCTAGTACTTCCTTGTTATGTTTGCTAATAAATCTTTTCCTAATTTTACATTGTTATTGTTTTTGTGATATTTAGTTTTATTTCTATTTTTTATAGGAAACTTTTGTTAGAGTATATTTTCTTATCCCATTGAGTCTTTGTCTTTTATTAAGGAATTTTAAGCTACTTATCCTTATAGTATTTGATATGACTAATCTTAATTCTGAAGTTTAAAATTTTTACTTACTCTTTTGCCCTTCTTACATGTTTTCTTTATATTTTGTCTTTTGTTTCATAGATGATGGTTTTTGTTTGTCTTTAGAGATTTATGGCTAAGGATTCAAAATATACATACTCTTGTTTTTTAAAAAAAAACTTTAATGGGAAACTATAAATTCTTCCAAAATATGCATTTTTTGTTCTCAAAGTCAAGTATGAACAATCAAGGTGTTTAGGACCTATAGTCCATTTGTACTATCCTCATGTCCCTTTTATAATTATTATCTGGAATTTTAGTATTTAATAAGGACTGCTTTTGGTAGTCAACCTAATTTTATTTTTAACTGATTTAAATGTTATTTCTAAATCATTTCTTCTATAACTGTCCATTTTTACTTTGGAATTTTCTGTTCTTGGGCTACAGTGTGTCTTATGGTCATTTTCCTGTAACATTTTCTGAAAGAATGCCTTGCCTTTGCTTCTGTACCTGAAGCTTCTGGGCATAGACCTCTTGTAGCACGGCTTGTCCTCTGCCTGTTCTGTGTCTGCAGAGTTCTGTTCTCCCTCCATAGCTCAAATAGCAGGGGAATAGAAAAGCAATCTGACTTCTGTTCCTTCGTAGGGATTTTTTCCAGGTAGTTTTACGATAAGACATTTTTAAAGATTTTTCTTCTTTCCTCATAATTTTGGGGAGGAAGGGTCATAGAGTGTTGAGGTATGGGTTTGTTTTTCTTTTTCATCATTCTTCCTAACCATACACGAGTATTTGGGGGTATGTATGATCATCACCGACTGCCAACTAGCCCACATGGACGTCTCTGTCTCAGAGCCCATGAGTGCTCTTCTTGTCACGTGCTCTGACGCTGGCCAGATCTACAGCCATGCTTCCTTTGCTCTGAACCTTAGCTGTTTTTTTCTAACCCCAAGGTGTCTTCATTATTTTGTATTTTATTATAGAATTAGCATTTCCCAAACTCATTTCTATAGAAGGAAGGATCGTGCACAGATTGATTAACATGATAGATTACGAAAGAAAAGATGATCAGGCCTAGGAGATATGCAGTAGAAGAACGCCATAGGTCTCATTGCACTCGTGGTTTTGAACACCAGGTTGTAAGCTGGAATTATAGTATTGATGTTTATATGTGATATGTCAAAAAATAAATACTAAATCTCTCCAGATTTGTCTACTTTTCTTGCAATCACGACGGGTTAAAAAGCTGAAGCTGTGTTGAAATCCTGTCTCCTGCTTCAGACAACAGAAGAGTACCTGCCAACTTTGGAAGCGAATGAAATACACCTTGCTCAAAATCTCAGCCTTAATTTGCAGGCGGGTCCATCGGAGCTCCAGGAGAAGTGATGAAAGACCGCAAGTGCTAGGAACTCATTGCCCCATTGTAAGCGCACCATGCCTGAAAATAACAGTTACCCTCTTCTAGGGACTTCTTGTTTTCCCAAGTACTCCCCTTCCCTCCAAGTCAATAATGTTATAAAATCCTTAAGGATATCTTCTACATTTTTTGTATTCCCACAACAGCCACCTCAATGTCTTCAATACGGAATTTTCTCAATTGAGAGTAAATGATAAATCAACGAATGAAATAGTTGTTGATCCAATTTCATACCCATCCTCATTCCTATATCAAAAGCAGATTACTAGGTTGAAGTGAATTAAAGTTGAAACTATGGGGCAAAGTTCTTTTCACTTAAGCTTGTCTATAGCAAGTACATACTTTTTCTCTTTGTAACTCTGCTTGGTTCCCTGGAGAAATATCTCTTAAGGAACACATCTCTCTCAGGTGTGTGAATAGACTTGGCACCACTTCCCTGAGCCAAGTATAGAAGTCCTGAGTATTCTGGTTGCTGTCATCGTCCTCAAGACAATTGCTGTTCTATTTTAACCTCACTCCTTTCAAACACTGGAATTTGAGATAACTACAAAGTTACTTGATGTATTGAAAACCGCCCAATTTCTATTGACTTTCCTTTTTGTCCTTACTCCTTGGCTGAGTGAGAACATTGTATCCACCCTGCCTCTCTGAATCCCTCATGAGAAAGGCAACAATGAAGAGAATAATTAACGATCCTTTGAAGCCCGCTCTGAAGTGTCCCATAATTACGCGACAGTCCCCACTCTTGGCTCTTTTTGCCCAGTCTCCATATTTCCTTCAGAACACCATAAGATGTGTGAACTCCGGCAGGTCCTCGCTGCACTGGAGCTCAGCGTCCTCGTCCTCGGGTCCCTCCGCTCCGTTGGGATAATCCCAGGACACGCCCTGTAAACTTCGGAATCACGCAGCCATGGTGATTGTAAAATGCTTTCTCTGAGAAGTCTGAGATAACCACAGATATCCTGTGGGACCTGTTTTTCTTTCTTCTACTTCCACCCACAAAGGGATTTAGAAAATGTCTCCCTTGGTCTGATTTCAGCTATTCCAAATAAACTCAGAACTCTTTCATCCCATCTTGCTATGGACTAGGCCGTTGAGAGAAAATAAGTTAGTGTGTTCTATAAAACTTGGCTATTACTTTTTGAAAGATAAAAATACATAAAGAAATGCATAAAAATAAATGGGGGTGCAGTGGGGCTAAGTATGTTCTGGTGTAAAATATGTATGCCTGGGCCTTCTGGATCTTTCAGGAGTTCTCCATGTCCTGTATTTAGTTAGCTCTAGTTCTGGCTGATGAGAAAGGCCTCATATCAATAGAACAGAGATAAAATGTGGGGATTCGGAGGCAGATTGAAAGAAGTACATCTTCTGTTCTCAAGTGATTGTTATTTTGATGGGAAACCTAAAGGCCAATCAAAAAGATCCTTGAGCCCTGGCCTGTGTGGCTCAGTTGGTTGGAGCTTCATCCCATAACCAAAAGGCTGCAAGTTCAGTTCCTGCTCAGGGCACAGACCCAGGTTGCAGGTTCAATCCCAGGCCTAGGCATGTAGAGAAGGAAACAGTTTGATGCTTCCTTCTCATTTGACGTTTCTCTATCTCTCTTCCTCTCTCTTTAAAAGCAATTTTTAAAAAAATGTCCTCAGGTGAGGATAAAAAAAATCATCTTTTTAAAAAATTTTACTTGAAAAAGATGATAAATTTCTTCCATGAAAGTAATCATTTTCTCAATTTGAATATCTAAAAAAGATGCTGCTAAGGGCTTTTTTCTTATAATAATATTTTTATAATTAAAGAAGTGTTTTGTTTTGTTTTCTTTTAGAAATTCTGTTTAAGGGCATTTCAAGGATTTAGGGATAAACTTTCTGACATGATGAGCTAAACATCTCACTTTATAAAACCACAGAATAAGATGGGTGACTAAGACACTGAAGAGTTTGAGATGACTCACCCCAGGGAGATATTTCCCAGTTCTCAAAACCCCTGGGAAAATGATGCCCCGAATGACTGCCGTTCATTTGGGGTTGGCACGGATTGCTGAGTGACTGCACCACTCAGCTCTAAGAAGCTTCTGTTACCCTACGAGGGGATGTCTACACTGTGGCCCCAAATCCATGTTTACCATTTTAGAAATGCAAAGGAGGTAGTTTTTTTCACTTTAGAAATATTGAATCTTAAAAATATGTGTATTATTGAGAACCCCAATACATAAAATAGATAAAAGCACCACAGCTCAGGCAAAGTATGTGGGTGAGGAATCCCATAGATCCGCCCAGGAAGGGTTTTTATGTGTCTGTGAAAAGCAGCTCAAAAGTGGTGCCTTTAAGTAAAAGAAAGACATACTTTTCAAGATTAGTTGAGGCTGTGCAAGATGGCACAATAGAGAGAGTAGTAACAGAGATACCAATAAACCACTTCAAACTGTACTGTGAGTGGCCATTGGACTAGCTAAATGATGGGGGTGTGATCCTCTTGTGAGCTATGGGCTCTTTGGGAATCTGAAAAAGAAAGCTGTAGATCATCTCCTCATACCTGCCCAAAGCTACAAAGGACCCAGAGTGATGCTTTCCATGTCTCATGACAATTGGCCCCGGGAGCTTCAGGGGCACCTAGTCTAGACAAGCACATCATTTCAGATCTAAGTGTTATTCTACATTTTTAAAAACATCTTAAGTAATTACAAAGTCTAACAGAGAAAGTTACCTCTGCATTCTGTTCGCTTCCTGAATGGCTCATTTGGCTTTCCTCTGCTCCATAGAAGCAGAATAAGGTTGCATGCCCCACCTTACACAGCATTATTGTCAAGTTTGCTAAGGAAAATGAAAAGACTGGTTGTAATGAGTACAGCTCAACACAGTCCTTACTCTTCTCCTGGAAACAGGCTTTGCGAAGGAAGTCCTTCTGAGTGAAGATGCTAGATCATATTATACACCAAGATAGTGCTGCTCCTCAGAGGAGATGTTACCTGAAGGTCTGGAGCTGGTGGATGTCCAGCTGTGTCTACGTAGCTGGACAGAAAGGCTGAAGGAGGCCACCAGCCCTTTGAAATGAGAAACTCTCGGCATCTTTATATATTAGGCACGTAATATTTCTTGTTGGAAAATCAATGATCAGGATGTTAGAATATGTACCCCCCACTCTGTCCCTCTCAATTTTAAACTGAATTCTAAGAGTTACTGCTGATATTAAATATAATCTGTACATTTTAACCTCTCTGAATGGAGGGTTATTTTGTTATTTAGGACCCTGGCCATTTGCTGAAGTAAAATATGTGCTCAATGTAAATTCATTGAATGAATGAATCAATAAATCAACCAATCAATTTAACCAATTAATCAATGTACCTTAGCCATGGGTCCTAAATTATCACTAAAGGCCAATTCTATTCAAATCTTTCTTGTTTGATGACAACAAAGTAGACCAGAATTCACATTTTATCTTTATGATGTATTAGTTATGAGATTTGGGACAAATTCTTGAATTTTGATTTACAACTTCCTCCTTTATAAAATGGAGATGATCTTTCTTTTGCATAGTTGTTGTCCAGATTAAATAGAATGAGAACCATAGAACACCTACCAAGGTCAGGGCCAAGTGAATACTAGGTACTAGTCTTGTTAATTCCTTAAAAGCTCACTTAATTTTTTCCAGGCTTACTTTATTTTTTCTCTTTTTTTTTTAATTTAAATGATGTAATAGGAAATTAACCAAAATAAAAATTCTGCAAATATCTTATTATTTAGTTCCTGCTGAGTGATAAAATGTCCCACTTGGATTGTACTCCCTTTGAGCACTTACAGAAGTGGATGACAATAATTTAAAAGACAACACAGCTGAGATGATTAATCATTTAGTGCCCTACACTGAATCATAAGTTTCCCTGGCTTCCCTAAGGTGCTTGCATATTTCCTACAGCCCTTCGTGTGCCACTTAATAATACAAACTCCATGTTTGCCCTTCAATAGGCAATTTTACTCAGTTATTGCATTTTGAGAGGAACAAAATTAATAAAGTGAAACTTTTGAAATGAATGCCATCCTTATATATACAAGTATTTAATTTCTTATGATTCCTTTTCCTTTTGGACACAATCAGAACCCTAAGTGAATTTTAGTTTTTATAACAGTATTTGTTTGAATTTTTTTAAAAATTACTCATATCACATATTTTAGAATGATACCCACTTTCTCTCTTTATGTGTTATCCACTTTTCTAAATTTCTGAAATATTTAAGAAAAATATTGATAAAAATGGAAAACCCTTTTGTTTAACCATAACCATCTTGTTCAAAATATTGAATGTCTTCTTAAGTTGTTTTTAAAACCTAATAATCTGGTCTAGACAGACACATTGGTGATTAAGTAAACCATTTAGTCAATTCAGTTAAATAAATTAGATATGACTAACCCATTTTGATATCCCCTAACTCAGCCTGCTGCCTAGTCCAAATGTAGTAGGGACTAATAAATATTTATTGATTTAGGTTGTTTGTTCTTTGAAGCTGAATGTACTTAGGTTGAAACCAGAGCAAGTAATTTTGATAATGCATGTGCAATGCCTAATAGCTCCTACTAAGTCTTTCTCCAATTCATGTGCACCTCCTTCTGATTAGTGAGTTTCATTTGTTCCTGTGATGTTACTGAGCTTGGACTTGGATGCAGAGTGGCACATTGCTTTCTCAGTATCTATTATGTATTTTGTTCTAATAACTGTTCATTGGATTTTGTCACCTCCCCACTGTCATTGTTCTAAGTTTCCCTTTATCGTGAATTAGTATTACATATTATTTAAAAATGACTAGAAAGAAAACAAAGAAGATACACCATAGATGTCAATGAGAGAATTCGTTTTACCAGCAGATGTGATTCATTAATAAGTCAGTTCATTTTGAAAGGAAAATCATTAATATTTTCACTCCTATGAGACAATAACTCTGTAAGAGTTAGATTTGATCAAATAATGATTAGATGAACTGTAGAAAGGTTCAGATTAACTGTGAAATTATTACTTATGGGAATCTGATTTAGTACTTTTTCAATTTTTAAATATGAGGGCAGGATATCCAGGAAATCAATACATGTGAGGAAACAATAAGATTAAGATATCACCCAGTGTTTTCTATTAGAAAAAAAAAAAGGTTTTTATGCACAACTAGAATTATATAATTACAAAGTTTATTAGAATAGCTACATGTTGTATTATCTCTCTTTATCCTTTGTATTTGGAATTCCAGTAAGCTACCCCTACCAAACCACAAAGGGGCATATACTTCTATCGTAATATTTGCATTTTATTATTGTAACCAAAGCAAAATGTAAATCATTGCCCTTTTCTACATGGCATAAATATAGAATTGCTATAATAACAACTGAGGTTAGAGATGGCTTTTTAAAATTTAGTCCCAAAGGTGGAAAATATATAGTTGACATACATGAAAATCAGATTGGTTTTCTTACTATCTCTTTGTGAAGAATTAGAAACAAAGAATACCAGATGCTTCCTCTAAGATATCCTCATAACTTTATTGTCACACACAAACAACCATGGTGTCATAGCAACACAGAATCCCACAGTGGTGCTACAACACTACACTTAGATCCAGACAGCGGGATTACTGCCCAAGGCCCCACACTCAGTGACCCCCAGGTGCCTGTGGCTGGCCAGAGCCAGCAGTTCCACCTGGGTAGGGTACTCCAAGCTTGGACAAGGACCCACATAGTTCTCAGTCCTGATTTCTAGGATGCTTTCTGGGCACTCTCCAACACTTCAACTCTCCACATGGGGTTGACCAGATGCCCTAAGAATCTCTGAAATTCCCATCTATGGGGTTATTATGGCAGGCCTAGATTTCAGGGGGGCAGCCTGGCAAAGCAGATCACTCTGGTTCTCTGGCATCATACTTCTTAAACAGGATCACATGAGATTGGGCTGCCAGAAAGGTGCTGACATGCTGATTTGGGGAAACTTCAATCATGTCTGACTTGAGTCAAGACTTGAACCATGGTTTAAGGCCCATGTATGAGTCTGGATATCCATATTTAGACCTTGATATTGTTTTTGCTCTTTAGTGGGATATAATATGGGTTAGGCACCCTTTACCCTGCTGGTACCAGGGCAGCCCACCACTTTCATAGCCTCCATGGCAAGCTTCAGGCTGCCCTGGGGATAGCTACACCTATGTCCTCCCAGGGCATTTGAGATCATTGCTTCACAAGCCAAGAGACCTTACCAGTCCAGAATCCCTCTTGCCTCTGACCTATGTGGTTGTCATTCTTCACTACAGACTGTCTGAAGCTGTGCTGGAGAAAGTATGGACGTGGCTTGTGGAAATGTTATTGCTTTTTTCACACTGCCCACACTCTCTGGCACATGGTCCCTACTGGCAGTGGTCTATAAACACAATTTATGTTCTAGGAATGCAGTGATTACCGCCCAAAGAGTGGTAGGAAATGTGTTCTCCTATGTTTATACTATAACATTCCAATGGGTAAATATTTCATGATCAGAAAAACAAATTATTGTTCATATTTTCCTGTGTATGTTCAGTAAGACTTTGTAGTCCTCTTCAATAAAATGCAGCAATAGCCGTTGTTTGAGAGAGACATGGAAGGCAATATTCACAGGTGGTACAACTGATGATGCAGAGCCATGAGTAATGGTGTGGTCAACATTAGAAAACTGAAAAGGCAAAAAAAGAAACACCTGTACTGCCTCAAATACAAACACTAAAGAACCATGTCATTGTGAGAAATAACAGCCTGGTCACCTTCTTCTCATGGTGGGAGATATTACCCAGAAGGGAGTGTATTTGACAATAGAGAGTGTAAAGAGATGGCGCCTGGATACCTCACATGCACTGAATGGATAATATATGTGTAAGTGCTTCTCTGCCCATTACTTTATATCTTCATTAATAACTCTCCATGCCTGATGACTGCCTATAATGTGTGCATTTCATAATGCATTTAAAAAATGAAACTGTTTATATAGGCAGGGACCTGGATATGTGTATGCCCTAACAGTGGCCCTGAGGTCCTAAATTTGAAAAAAGTTTTGATATGTATCCTTAGGCAATGCAAAATTGGCTAGCCAGTGTTTGTCAAGTCTCATCATTGTCAAACCCACTGGGAAGAAGTTTATCATAATCTCATAAGTCAAACAGTTATATTTTGGGTCAGTTTCTTAGTCAGCTCGGGCTGCTATAACTGCCAGACTGGGTGGCTTCAACAAAAGACATTTATTTATCACAGTTCTAGGGTCTGGGAAGTCTGGGGCCAGGGTACCAGTACAGTTGGATTCTGGTGAGAACTCTCTTCCTATCTTGCAGGAAGACACTCTCTTCTTTCCATGTTTTCACATGGTGAGGAGAGACAGAGAGATACAGAGAGAGAATATCTCTCTTGTTTCTTCTTATAAGGGCAGTACTTCCATGATAAGGGCTCCACTCTTGTGACCACGCCTAAACCTGATCACTTCACAAAGGCCCCGTCTTCAATGGTCACCACAGCACTCGGGAATTAGGGTTTCAACATATGAACTGGTGGGGACAGAATTCGGTTCACAGCAGTCGGTCCTCAGTAATGAAAATTTTGTTCCTGACATTGTAGCAAATCCTCTCTTTGCATTACATCCTGATGTCAGGAAAGAAAAAGTTTGCATTTGTAAGGTAAGTTTGGGAGTGCCAATCACACTACCAAAAGACAGATTAGGCACATACTTATTATTAATATTTACATGCAGAGGAGTTCCCAGAAAAGAAGTAAAACTCAAAGAAGCCATTAGACTCGGGGGCATGTATATTCTTTTCACAAAGGAAAGAGGTTTCAGACTTTAAAGGATGCTAAGTTGTGGGGAAATGACAATAAAATATATGAGGAACTAATGGAAGGTAAGGGCTATTTGAGTGAGGCCTCTTAAGGCAAACTCCACTTGGTGTTGATGCCCCAACTTCAATAATAAGAGTCTCTCATAACCCTCTGGTATCAAGGGCCACCTTTCTTAAAGGAAATTTATGCCCCGAGTTTAAGCAGCTAAGGAGAACGTGGAGAACTCCCTGCATCTGTTGATTCTCAGTTGCTCTAGCAAAATAATCCCCAAAACAAAGTGTTATTTGGGGGTGACATACTCTGATCCCCTTCACCTACACCAGTGGTCCTCAGGTTTCACTGTGCATCAGAACCACCTAAGGAGCCTTTACAATATTGGGTGACTAGGGTCATCCGCAGTGATTTGGTGCCATTTGATCTCAGTGGAGCCCAGAAAAGTTCCACTGGTGACCCCAATGCACAGCCAACAGATTAGTCGTTACCACTCTCAGCTGTGCAACAAAATCACCTGAGGAACTTTTACAAATATGTCAATGCTGACCCTATCCAATGCTAAATAAATCAGACATTTCAGAGATGGAGTCCCAACATTAGTCATTTGGATTTAAAAAATATCAGGTAAGTCTAATGTGCAATGAATGTCGAGAACCACTACTCCAGAGCAATTTCACTTGGTGCTCTTTTAGCTCTACGTGGTGAAAAAGCGTAATCTCTTTTATCCAAATGGACTGATAGCTTTAAAATGGTAAAGATGCAAATCTAATTGTAAATCTCATTAAATGCCAGAATTGTTACATTGAACCTATAAAATGCTATAGTTCTGGTAATGTTTAACCCCAAGTTTCACTGGATTTTAATTAAATTGGTTCATTGTGGACATTTGAGTGAACCTGCCCACAATCTCTTGAAAAGCAGAGCCTTTCAGATTTCATATACTCTTATTGGTCCATAAATGGACCCTGTGAGAGTCTAGGGGTATTTTTAGAATTTTATCGCAAGGGGATTTAGGATCATGCCAGGCAAGGTTCGGCAAGCCTCCCCTTCCCTTCTTTACAAAGCAGAGCAGAATTGCAAAATTACTTTTCAGAGGGTGGGAGGCAAACCGGGCTGGCTGATAAGCAGAGCCGGGAGCTGGCAGGCGTGCAAGGAACACAACCAAATCTGAAGCTTCTGTTTATCCAATAGATAAATGCCATGCTTCTTGAATAACTGTTGTTTAAATTCGTTTCTCAGTGGCAGAACAAAAGAAGAGCATGGAAGCAATGCTGTTGGAGGACTCATTAGAGTCGGCAGGAGAAAGCAGGCTTTAAGATAATCACTCTTAGGGAGACGACAGCCAGACTATCTTTCAGTTCACAATAATATCAGTAGGCAGTGCCGTGGTTAGGCAAAGCCTTTTGCTTAGTCTGTAAAAAGATTACAGAAAGAATCTCCCTGGTTTGTGCAACCGGTTCGTTTGAATCTTTTGTTACTAATTTGGTTTTTGTAATATGAGTCTCCTCCAGTGCCTTTCAGTGGTAGCATTTTAGGAGCAGTTAGCCAAGCAGAAAGGCCACAGATCAAGCTATTGTCTGCTAGCAAATGCTCTATTGAACCCTAATGGACATAGGAATCTGACAAAACAAAGGATCCTTAGTGCTTTGCTTAAATGAATTCTACATCAGAGGCCGAGGGAGTCATTTTGATTATCTGAAAGGGCAGTGATTAGAAGGTGCGTTTGTTATGAATAAAAATGGAAAGGAGGAGGAGGAGAAGAAGAAGAAGAAGAAGAAAAAGAAGAGGAAGAGGAAGAAGGAGAGGAAGGAGAAAAAGAAGAAGGAGGAGGAAAAGAAGGGGAGGAGGAGGAGGAGGAAGAAGAGGAAGAGGAAAGAGGAAAGAAGAAAAGAAGGGAGTAAGAATGAAAGCATGTACAAACAAGAGAAAGAAAGGATGAAACTTTACTTTGCAATGTTTCCTCAAGTGTGGGCAAAAATTTGAAAGAGAGCTTAGAATCACTGTATAGAGCGGTCTGTGGTGTTCTCAGTCTGCACAAAGAAATTTACTCTTCACTGTCTCTAAGGGAGAGATGGCTGCATTTGTCTTAGCCTTCACAATATTTGAGATAAGTGCGAGGAGGAAGGGAATTTCAGCTTTGTTGTACATGTGGCTACCTTTTGATGCATGCAACTTCTAGATATCAAATTACCTTTTCCCTAAAACTTAAGCATTCTTTTCCTTTTTTTAGTTTGAATTTGTAATCTTTGTCTTGGCTTTGCCCTTATTTTCTCCTCTAGCCCTGAAGACACTGTCACTAGACAGACCCTTCGATGACATACCCACTTCCAGCTGAGGGTCAGGCTGTAGACTAAGAACTGGGTGCTGTGCCTATATCAGAAAATGATGAAGTAAAAGGCATTTAACCACTGAAGTTAAGAAAAGCAATGTAACAAAAGTTATCTTAACTCGCAGAAAAGGAAGTTGACTAACTTTAGGAAATATTTACTCATCCCATTGAATAAAAAGTTACAGCAAACTATTCAGAAATCACCACCCACACAATTTACTGAATACTTACCATATGGCAAAGAAGGGTTAAGCTCATTTAATATCCACAAATACTCTGAAGAATGAGGCTATTTTTATTGTTTTACAAGTGACAAAATTGAAGCCAAGAGAGTTTCTGTAACTTGTCAAGTTCATGTAGCCACTAAGAACTGTGAGGAGAACCCGGGGCTGTCTGGCTCCAGATCAGCCCTCCTTTGTGGAGCCTTCTTGTTCTTCCCTCCAATGTCGTTTCCAGGTTTGCCTTTCCTCCTCTCCATCATACAAAGGTTGTCTCCCAAACCTGTTCGCTCGAACTCTGACCGGAAAACGGTCTGCTTTATTGCCCCCAGATTATAAAAATGGGGACATTAATTAGCAGAAAAAACATATTTTATATTTTATTCAACTGAAACCCTAGATCCCTCTCACCTGATCATTTAAAATAACTTCTTATGAAGACCTATAGAAGGAAAAGTGCAGAGAGAGAAAGTCATGCTTATTGCTGAGCTATTGATTTGCAACACTGCTCTCGTAGGAGAGGCTATAAGAGAATTCTGCAAGAACCACAGCAGAGTCTGTTCTGCTTGAAGATTTGCCCATGCTCTGGAAAAAGTAGGACACTCAGAAGAGTGAGTCTCCTGTATTTTTCTTCCAGGAAAGCATGCATTAAACAAATGGAAACATTTGATCAGATGTAAGCAAGCAAGGAGTTTCTCGTTGCTACATCTGTGGCATGGGAATTATTTGTTTCCACCTTGATTTTCAGTGGGTACTAGGATTGCCAAACTCAGCAAAAAAAATACACACACACACACACACACATATAATGATGCACAGTTAAATTTGAATTTCAGATAAAAATAATTTGTGGTATAAGTATAATTAAATTTCAGATAAATGTTTTTAATGTGTGACCCACACAATTCTTATACTAAAAAGTTATTTATATTAAAATTCTCTATTTTGTAAGCATAGAATCAGCTCCAAATGGCCTTACGCTGTGTACTGAGATGCTGAGTTGCTCTTCAGAGTCAATAGACGGAAACCTCAAGTCCTGTAGCTGAAGCGTATCCAGAAGAGACAATTTTGACCTCTAGCTGCACCCAGAACCAACCTCTCAGCTCCCCCTGCCTTGCCCATGACGTGGAACTAAAGGACCAGAACAGAACCAGAACTTGAATACCAGACCCTTTCAGAAGCAAAGGGTCCCTGGTCCAAGAAGTTCCAGTGCTGACTCCCTTTACGACAAAGGGCCAGGCTCCAAGGTCATCCAATTAACACTCGCTCCCCCAAGCTTCCACATAACTACTCACTCTAAACCTTTAAAAACCTCAGTCTGGAGCATGTGCTTCCATTCTCCTGGGTGGCACCATTCATAGTGAAATAGCCAATCTCTCCCCATTGCAATTCTTGATGTTTAGTTTTGGTTCTGCTAACACTTCATAAATGAGCTCCTTCTGTTTGGTAGCAATTGTGTATCTAAAATTTAAATTTAACTGGATATTCTACATTTTATCTGAAAACCACACAACTCCCTATAATAAGTCTCCAGATGATAATGGAATTTGGGATGGGTTATTTGTGTAAATAGACCTTACCTTCAAAATTAAAACAAATTAATTAAGACACAGCAATGTAGGTGCATATTTATTTACATCCTATTCTGAGCATCACTGTGAGAAAACTAAAGGGCATGTCAATTAGAGTCACATTTTCTTTGTAATTTTAGTGTGATTTCATTGTCACTTAATTGCTGTTTCTTTGTATCAATGTTGGTGAAATAGTTTCTGGATACACATTCATTGATTCATTTTTCAATATACTCTTATTGTACGAACTCTGTGCGAGGCATTTAACTATAGAGAGATTCAACATGAATATGAGCCAGCTATTATCTTCGAAAAATCTACTGTTCTATTAAAATAGTGTAAGTGCTCCCTGGCCTGGTGGCTCAGTTGGTTGGATCATTGTCCCACACACTAAAAGTCTGAGGGTTCAATCCCCAGTCAGGGTGCATACTCGAGGGAACCAGTCAATGTTTCTCTCTCACATCCGTTTCTCTCTCCTTTGTCTCTCTCCTTCTCTCTCCCTTCCTCTCTTTCAAAAATCAATAAACATATATCCTCAGGTAAGGATTAAAAAATAGTATAAGTGCTTCACAATTCCATTCTCTATCTTTTGCTTGAAGTTAGAGAAAAAATGTGATAAGCACAAATGAACCTTCTATCAGGCCATGTTGAGGAGAAAGTTGTACTCAGTATCAAGAACTTACAATTTAATCCCCTTGGTATTTACACACTCTCTGCCCAATATTTCACATGATTGGCAAATTGGTACACTAATGTTTCAATATCATGCTATTTTTATAAACAAAAAATGGCCAGTGTCTTCCGTGACCACTTGGTGGTCCTTCATTGTTTTGCTTGGTTGGTTTTATTTTGAATGTCACAAATAGCCTTAAGCACATATTAGTAAGCTTCATTAGGTTTCATCATTTTGTCAGGATCAACAAATACCTTTTTCATTAACTCTGTACTACTTTCTCAGGGTTTCACCTAGAAAACCTTTTTATTTTCTCAGGGCCTGGTTTTTCTTTTTCCTTTATTTTCATGGTTTTTTTTAATCAACATAATATAAAATAAATCTTTTCACTCCTATCTTTTTACCGGGGATAGCAATGAGTGCAGTGCTTGCTGGAAGCTTTCAGCCTCCTCAGGGATTCTAAAATACTGTGAGCTGTTACATAGAGCTTGGCCCAGCTGCCACACTCTCCTCAGATCAGTGGTAGTTGTGAGGACTTGACCAGACATTTCGACTCAAACAACAGTGCCTTTCCCAAGGTACAAAGCTGCTGCTGTTATCACTGTAGCTATTGGTCTCGATGCTCTGGCTCCTCTTGCTTATTGGGTTTACATTGTGTGAACCGGGCTGCAGAGAGAAATTGCTGCTGCTCTCATTACTGCGGGTCTGGGCTTGGGTTCCCGCTGAAGTATTTGGTTTGTTGACTTTCACCCTGGAATTCATTTTCTCTGTCTCTCTCCAATTATTATGATTTCGTTTTGGTTTGTACACCTCCAAAGGACTCAAATATGTCCCGTGTCATTAATTCTCTCAACATCCTTTTTTAATAAAGAAGATTATTCCATGAATATCAAGAATGCCCAGGCAATGTTCAGAAATCTCTGCATTTATTCTTCATTTTATCCAAGCTATCAGTGTTTTAATACGAAACAAATCCGTGAACACTAAGGTTAGAGCTAACAGGCAGACTCTCACAGAAGAGATTTCAGAGAGGTCAATAGTCATTTAATTCAAAATGTCATCTCCCTACCAAGGTCAAGCCATCTCAGGGGTCAGTAGACATTTACCTGGAAGCCTCTGGGGGACAATTGCAGTTTTCCCACTTTCCTCCGTATGACAGTTTTCTTTATTATCCATCAAGAATGAGTCATGGTCACATTAAACTATGAACTCAATTCCAGCACACTTGTTTGTTTTGCTTCAGTGTTATTACAGTTAAATTATAAGTATCGTGCAGGAAGGGATCGTTAGTATTTGCCTTAAAATTAACTGGTGAATTCCTTGGAATTGCATTACAACACGTGAGAGGCCTTGGAGGGAAAGCCATTTCTGGATGGCAAATTTCATATGGTCTCTCAAGTGACAGTTGGGATTACCTTGTGTTCCTGCACAATTCTAGCCAAGAAATAATTGTCACATTTGACAGGTTAGTGTTATAATTATGTATGAAGTATATTTACTCCAGCCAAGCATTAAGGTAAGTAACTACTTAGCCTTTTCCTCATAAGAATTAAGGGAAAGAAAGCATGCCAGGTATTTCCTTATCTACACAGATGGGTTTTCTGTAACCGCGTAGCTCTGGTTGCCCTTTGGGAATGGAATCTTATGTTTTACGGGTGCGATCAGTGTCACAGCGGTGTGGACGGTCACATGGGACCCATCAGATAGGGCCTTTCTCTGCTGGAGAAACCCAGCCTGAGCTTGACCCTAACAGCAGCTGTTTTGGATTACCTAATTAATATGTTTAAATGCTCCTCTTTTGGCCTGAGATCTTTTGCATAATCCTATCCAATTCTTATCTCCTAAGGGGGCCACTCTCGCTTAGAATGAGATACAGTGCCTGCCTGACTGGAGATACATGTCTGAGAATTGTGAATTCTGTTTTCTAAAAATCTGGGTTCTTCCTCCCCTCCTCTCAATATTTATACCGAGTGTTAGAGAAAAATGCAGGGAAAAAAGAAAAGGGATGCCACGAGATTTTTTCCCCATTGTCTTCCTAGCATCCCTTCTTTCTATTTTTGACATCACATCTTTTCTCCTGGGAAAAGGAGAAATGCCTTCTTTGCATGGCTAAGTGTGGCTATGTAGAGAGGTCAGCTTGAGTTTGAAGTTATAGTGTTTGAAAAGTGGATGGAAGTCCTTTCGGTGCACCAATTTTTAATATTGCTTTTTTGTATACCAAGATTTAAAAAAAAATGTTTGTTTACATTTGTGAATAAGTGAATAGGATTGGACTTTTTCCTATGGATTTACATCTCAAACACTTTTAACTCTTAGAACAGAAGTAGATTCTCATGTTTTGCTGTTGCTGCTGTGGACATAAAAAATAAAGAGATGATGTTTAAGAACTATGGAAAGTTAAAAATCATTATGGTCC